>JAZHYW010036410.1:0-10176 GCA_037355805.1 Ixodes ricinus
AGGCCTTCTTCAACTTGAAAAGTGATGCAGCACTCTTTGTGTGAGCTTGAAGCTTCACCTTTTTTTTATAAAAAATGATATCACTGCGGCAAAAGTTAGTTTACGCAGCCGTTTAGTTGTGTCCCTGTCTAACGTAACAAACGAGGAAGTTAAAAAAAAAGCGGCGGCGACTTTGTGATTCTGCTAAACGTGAGTGAAAATAGGAGGGACGTCAGTGTTGTATAGCGAAACGTAATGCAGCTTACTTCCGAGAATGAAGTTAAAAGCACAGTACGTGCAGCGTGTTTCGGAGCTGTGTGAGGTATTCATTTTTGCAATACGGTCGATGATCGTTGCACGTATTGTGACCGCGTTATGTGCAATACGTGCGACGGCCACTTTGTTGGTATATCACTGTGGATCACCTGGTCACGTGACGTGGTCGTGTGGTTGGTGTCACGTGACAACGTCATGCGGATGACGTCGTGACGTCACTAAATTTGGCGGAGGTTCGCCGCCCTCTAAATTTTGTGGAAAAAAAGAAACTGAATATGCGTGTAAATATGCCCCAATACATTTTTTGCGGTAAATTTAGTGGAAATTTGCGTTACACCTCAGCGACCCAGATACGCCACCCACTTGCGATTACCCGATCTTGGCATGCACTTTCTCGGGGCCTTTCAATCCAGATTTGTTGCACAATTTAATTACCCCTTGCGTTACACACATCCGTTATACACACTTCAATTACACGCTTCCGCTACACTTCTCGCGGGTTTTATTTATTTTTTAAATAAAACACCAGCCTTTACGAATATTGTGTAATAAAAATGAAGGTAATTTGCTTAAGGTCATATTAAGAATTACAGTCGTAGACGTCTAACAAGATGTCGATCTTCGGTCACTCTCAGTCGTCGGGCAGGTTCCGTCACATGCTTTGTGGTTGGCGATTGTCTGATAACACGCGCTCCAATATTGACGTCGTAGCCGCGGCGTTTGAATATGTGCATCTAAACACAAACGACAGCGAGTGCCTGTAATCCGTTTTACGGGGGTATTCTTCGCCCTCAGAAGCTGTTCGTGCGTTTGTTAAAACTGCTCTGGCTTCGTACGCTCACGCGATATTAGCGCCCTCTGGATTCTCTTCCTCGATATGACATTCCGAATAAAGAATGTTAGCTTTGCATCTATGCGTATCCGGCCGTTGACAGTAGTACATGGCGAAACCTTCAACAACGCGCAGTTAGTTGCAACAAGAAATACCTTGTTATTTCAAGCTTATTGTTTGCCGTGTATTCATGGTGTTTTTCGATACTCAACTGATAGGCACTTCTCAAAGTGTGAACATGTGCCTCTTCAGAATAATGTTTATTATATGCAGTTTTCTTTTTGTAAGGATTTACAGATCTGTGTAACGAAGGACGTCAAGGCTACACCAATGCGGTCTGTGTAGGTGAATTATACGGCTAGGAGGATATAATATGAGGGGCTAATCGTAACAATACCACAATTAAGTAATCAAAATATAGTAATTACCTTTTGATTTAGTAAAACGAAATATATGCTTCCAAAGAGTATCTTTTTGAGCGTCATAGAAACCACTAAATAAGACAAATTTAGATAGAAATAAAACGCTGAACGCGTGGGAAGCGCGCAGATGTGCGCTAAATTTACCAGTCTTGCAACAAGCACAAGGATGGCGTTGAGAAAACGTGGATGATGAAAAAACGGAAAAACCGCGCGGGCACGTTATCGCACGATAGCCTTGCTCCAGCTGCACGAGTGGTCCCTTTAGCGCTCCACCGTGTTTTTCAGGTGCTCCAAGTTTAATATATAAATATATATATATATATATATATATATTGTTTAATTTATTGGACTTTAATTAAGCTCGGCATGAGTGTAATTGGAGCGATATAATCATTTTCAACATTTAAAAAGATTAATTATTATCGTGACGGCTGAATCCCTATATAATGTGCGCTAGGCAGTATAACTCACCCGCACAAATCGCATTAGTGTAGCTTTCACGTGTTTTTTGAAATAAATTTGTAAAGCCAAAGCAAAAAAAACACCCTGCATTTGAGTCAGGCAGAAAAATACTACGATTGTGACTGTCTTTTCTAGGAACGTTAGCTGTACAGATCCCTTTTTGCAAGAAACAGCTAAAACCTTCTGTTCAATCAATATATATATATATATATATATATATATATATATATATATATATATATATATATATATATACATTAATATTCAGCGATGTTACAGCGATAGCATTTAGTGGGAAGCTTCTCCGTTTCGCGCCGTCGACCGTGCTCCATTTCTGACGCGGCGCCATTTTCGTACTCTGCCAAACCATTCCACAGGCCGCTGATAACAAAGATAACAAGCAAGCAAGATGACGTGCATGCATGGCAGCAAGATAACATGCACGGTCAGTAAAACAGTCCCCGCCGGGCAAGCTGGCAGCGCACTGGTATAGGGACTCATCTGACCAGAATTAGCACGAACAACAATTCTCGGGAGATACGCAGGATAACACTGCCTTAAATTTATGCGAACGCGTTCTGCATCAGAACGCAAGGGAAAAGCAAGTGCGTTAGCGCCCCCTTTCATGCACCTGACAGATACAGAGTTTTATCAATGCGTTAGCATTAGTTCCCACAGACAGGGAAACGCTGACGGCGTCCGTCTGTCGACAAAATAGTGGAGTAGTGAAGGACAAAAGCGAGAGGGAGGTGACGTCACAAGGCGGAAGCCAATACGCGAGCGGCGCGGCAAGGCGAGAGGGAGGTGACGTCACGGGGTGGAAGCCAATGGGCGCGCGGATGGTGGGGCGAGTCTGAACGTGCAGGCGTGCGGAGCGCGTTTGCCTTGGTTGGTGCTACAAAATGGAGTGCGAACTAAGTACTAGTGCTGGTTCAAGTGCGTGGTAAAAACAAAATGAAGATCCATTGGTGGTTCATTAGGGAATGCGTTAGTATCACGCTTGGGAAACGACACAAATGTCCTCCTTTGGGAAATGCTAACACACTGATCTTGTAACGAAGCCAAAAAGAGGAATAAAAAAATAGGGGATGCAAAAGAAAAAGCCAAAACAGAAACGTGAAGGGGTCAACGTTAGCGCTTGGTGGACATGTGTGGCGTTTCCCAAGGGTTATACTAAAGAATTTCCTAAGAATCAACCGAGGGATTTTCCTTTAATTTGTTCTAAATAAATAGCCTAGAAAGATGGTATTAATAGTGTGTGTTTGTTTGAATAAAATTTCATTTGAGAGTGCACTTCGTTTTTTCTACTTCCTTCTTCCTGTTTATTCGGCGCTTTTCGCTTAGGACGTGTGACTATTTGTATCGAAGTGACGTACGAAATCACGCTGCCCCCTTACGCAGACAGCTGAAATGCTCTTTACCTTATACACCCTCATTGGTTACAAAACACTGGGGAAATTTCGTCCGGTGTGTTACTCGGCTTAATACAAATCCTTTATGGTTTATTCAGTCCACCTGCCTTGAAATTACACCTTAGCGGCTTCGACGCCACACCTTTGCAGTCGCTGTGTTTCACCTTACGGGTTACGTAAGTATTCACAATTTTTTTCGCTAAAAACTGACTGTTCTAGGTGCTATGTTCTCCAAAGTTTTGTTGCAACCATGTGAAGCCAAATATATTTTATTACGTTTTATCTAAGGTACGTACCTAAAAGGTGTCGCCTATTTTAATGGCCCATACAGTGGCAGCCTGTAAACATCTAGTATTGAACATGTTTTTTCGTTTTGTATTCCCCTATAGTAAATCCTCCTGTGTGTGTCTTTTAATTAACGCATGTGTGCAAACGTATATTGTCGTACGATATTCTGCTGTCAGGTCCAGTATTGTATTTTATTTATTTATTTATTTATTTATTTATTTATTTATTTATTTATTTATTTATTTATTTATTTATTTATTTACAGATACTACCACCTTCTCATGAAAGGCATTGTAGGACCGGGGGAAAGGTACAATATAAGGAATCTCAGTGCGATAAAGTTATTCACAACCATACTAACAAGAAACCAAAATTCACAGTTCACACAAAGCTAACACAACAAAAGAAATAGCAACAATAGCAAGATAATGCTCTTTCAGAAGTTTTCACCTACCACACACACACGCGCGAGCAGTGAAGAAACGACACATCATTCATAATAAGCACGATAATTCAAGATTTTTAGTTCACAGTAACATGGGGTTCATTTGTACAATAACAAAAGCGATACTTTAAATAATTCTAAGGACGATGCTCCACTCTTTTACACTGTTAGGAAAAAATGTAAACTTTGAAGCAGTCATTATGACACTGAAATTCTAAAAGTGATAAGCTATTATAGTTTCGTGTGCTTCTCGCGGATTTTAGAGAGACATAGCGTGACTTGTGTATTCTTATGCCATCGTTGATCAGTATGTATAAGAAAGTGAGCCTATTAATTTTACTGCGCGTTTGAAGGGGCTGGATACCTGCTATGCCGTAAAGTGTACTCACGGAATCTAGCCTTTTATATTTGTTGTAAATTAATCTAAGGGCTTTCTTTTGTATTCTTTCGAGTTGTATATTTGATGACGTGTGCGGATCCCAAATAATATCAGCACATTCTGAAAGGGGCCTTGCGAGTGTTTTGTAAGCTGTTAGTTTTGTTGCTGATGTAAAGTGTCTTAGATTACGCATAAGATACCTGTTTTAACATCACTTTCTGACACAGCAAGTCAATGTGGGCATTCCATGTGAGGTTAGAAATAATAGTGACCCCAAGGTATTTGAAAGATCGAAACCTGTTGCAGAAGAAAATTTTCTAGGCTGTATGAAAATGTCGAAGGAGACTTTTTGCGGGTTATAATCATAGATACAAATTTTTCAAGGTTTAAACTCAGTCGCTATGTCTGGCACCAATTGCCGATTTTGGTCAGGCTTGAATTCAGATCAGCTTGGTCTGCGACGTCTTTGATTTCGGAAAATATTACAAGATCATCAGCAAACAGACGAACATTAAAATTTATATTGTCTTTTACTAGCTCGTTTATATACTCAAGGAAAAGAAGAGGGCCTAAAACAGATCCCTTTGGTACGCCGGAACGTATCGGCAGGAATGGTGATCTTTGCCCTTTTACCTCAACAAACTGGTGCCTATTGCATAAGTCGTCTGCAAGCCAACGAATCAGTTTGTCATTTAATAACATTTTGGATAATTTTTAAAAGAAGTTTAGGATGTGACACTTGATCAAAGGCCTTCGCAAAATCTAAAAATATAACGCCCGTCTGTCCCCTTTTGGTAATGATTTCTGAAAAGTAATGAACCGTTTCTGCGAGTTGCGTAGTCTTAAAAGCTTCCGCCTAAAACTATGTTGTTCAGCACAGATAATATCATTTGTTTCAAGGAAAGAAGAAACATGATTATGAACTATATGTTCAAGCAGTTTGTTCACCGCGTAAGGCAAGGAAATCGTTCTGTAATTATAAGTGTCACTAGTACTCCCTGATTTGCGGATAGGAACGACTTTCGCTCATTTCCAGTCGTTTGGTACTGAGCCTTCTCGTAGTGATTTATCAAATAAATGGTATAAATATTTAGAGCAGCATTTCGCGTATCTCGTTAAAACCTCTTTGGGAATATTGTCAGGACCCGCACTTTTTTATTATCTAAACTGAGCAGTGAGGTGAACACTCCTTCCTCTGAAACAACAATGTCAGGTATTGGCAGTGCATCAGGAAAGCCTGAGGAACACGGTATAAAACCGTTGTCAAGCGAGAACACGCTTGAAAATTATTTGGTTAAAAGAGGCCGACATTTTTTGGCCCGTAGTTGTATCCGATCCACCGACAACTGTTGCTTCTTAGGAGAAATGTTCCTTCTTAGGAGAAATGTATCGCCAAAAATTTTCTTGGGTCTGTTTTTAAGAAGCGAGGCAAAGAGAGGTTAAAAAAATATATTTTGAATCACGTATAGAGGTATTTAGTACCAGTTTTTGCTCTTTCAGCTTCGCATAGTATTCATCCAGAGGAAGAATGCGTTTATTTTTCCGCAGTCTCTGAATTCTACGCTTTAAGGGAATAATGTTGCGCTTAATCCATGATTTGCTGGGATCTTTGGAGAGAACAGCTCTCACTGGGACATACAGCTTTAAAATCTCATAAACCAAATTTTTGAAAAATAACCACATTTTGTTACCATTGTTTTTTGGAGAAGATTAAAGATCAGAAAAAACATCGTGTCTAAGATCAAGTAGATCAATAACACTTTCGTCAAGTGCTTTTCTAAAATCGTGCACTGTTCGCATGCTAGAAGGAGCAGGTTCAGTGCTCGCTACACAGGATGGATTACCCTCAAAGACTACAATACTATGATCCGAGGTGCCTTCCGAAACTTCGCATGAGCAAGAGTGCTGTGCAACATCACTTGAAACAAAAACAAGATCAAGAGTACTTGACGCTAAAGCTTGAACACGTGTGGGTGTGGTGAAGGTTTTGAACGAGTTTACATTGAACGACATCTCAGCCAGGATGGCAGAATGAGGACAGTTGTGATTTGGGGGCATGGAGTTTTCCAGTTAATGTTAGGAAGGTTAAAATCTCCTGTATTAACACCGTGCTTCTTTTTCCTCACGATGGGCGTGAGGTATGAGTATACATTTTCAAGAAACGACAAATTTGCATCAGGAGGGTGATACACAGTGCACACTATCTGGGGAGGTGAAAAATAGTTTCTTTTAGCCCTACAGGACTCAGTGCCGTCAACGTCATCCATAACAGAAAGCTTCAGCGTGTCTCTGGATAGTATTGCAACTCCTCCGCCTCGAGAGCAGCGATCTGTTCTGATAATTTTATATCTCATAGGGAAGATTCCAGAATCATCGAGAGAACTGGATAGCCATGTTTCTGCGATGACCATAACATCGGGATCATGTTCAACCAATAAAATGTCAAGATCGTGAAGTTTTTTAAGAATACTTTGAGCATTGACATTTATCAGCCTAAAGTTACTTGGCCCAAAAGGTTGACGTCAAGGTCGTGAACTTGAAGGAGCGAATTGCTGATTTTAATGCTGAGCAGTGTCGAAGTTCCAAACGAATGCGTCACCATTGATGAAAAGCCTGTCATAGACGAGTTTAACCTTTTCTTTGCTCGCTCTTTCGGCTCGTGCGCTTTCCCATAAATTATGGAGCAATGACTGCACACCACTCGAGTAGTGTTCGCCAATATATATGTTGGTGCCCTCTGGTTTTATAGCGTTTCAGAATGAAGACATCTTTTCATTGTAATCATAGAACCGAATAGTGACTGGTCGTACTTGTTTCGTTGTTCTCTCCCGAGCCTGTGCATGCGTTCAATGAAGGTGACCCTCACACCTAGAATGTTTTCAAGTATGTTTATGATGGCATGCTCTTTTAAGCCGTGGAATTTTTCGTTAGCAACTTCAGGAATCTCTTAAATAATAAGATTATTGCGTCGTGATCTCTTTTCGAGGTCTCCTAGTTTGAGTTAAATTTGTGAAACCGAAGATGTAAGGTTTAATATTTTTATCTCGCAATCTTAAATTTTTTTTAAATTCCTGTGTGCAAGCTATCGATCGTCAGGTCGATGGAGTCTAACGATTATCAAGTTTTGCTAGCGCTTCATCGAGGGATGATTTCCAAGTTTTGATGACCGCTACGTCTTGAGCCCATTTTGTTCTGGACTTTCCAGAGTCTGACTGAGCAATTCCTCAATTCTAGGCCTGGGGTTCAGTTCAGCATCGCCCAACAAGGTCAACTTGATTAGTAAATTTATAGCAGACATAAAATCAGAACATGACTGTGGGCTTGGCAGCAGTAAAAGACAGATGTTTTTGGCTTTGTAACTGTCAGAATCAAATTCACCAACCTGCGAAAGAACGAAGAACAGTTTAGTCGTCATATTCCTATGCTGCCGCCAAGCCCAGTGGTGGATGCCGGGTTCTGTCGGTCTTATATACCCCAGAGGCGCTGTGATCGATTACAGTCTGTAGATGCGTGACGAAGCAGCTCTGGGGCCTACGTGGAGTGTGTCCTGATACGGCGTTGCTTTCAAAGTCAGCCAGTCCACACGTGGCAAATGTTCGTTCGCAATCGGCGCAGTGCCGTAGTAGTTTCCATGAACGAGGTGACTGGCAGCATGGTGGTCGACTGTCGATGGGTCAGCCAAGAACAGCAGCTGCGTGAGAACGAACAACAGTGTATGTGTCATGTTGGTATGTTGCCGCCAAGCCCAGTGAGTGTACCGCAATCAAGGGGACAAGCTGTTCGTGTCAATCACTCAATCAGTCACTCAATCAATCACTCAATCAGTCAATCACTCAATCCAATTTCTTGCACGTAATAAACACAGACGCGTACCCGGAAGGGGGAACAAAGAAAACGCCATTAGAGAGGCTTGGGTCACATGCGTATCTGTTTGGTTTTTGTCTGCACAAACGTAAATAGGCGAACTAAGCCACGCGTTCGATTGGACATCGTGAACTCGGTTGCACATACACAAACTAGTATCTCTGATGTCAATTTACCGCGGGAGCACTGTTTAGACGTTTCGTGCTCAAACTGCGAGCGTTAGGCACGCGCCCATTTAAAAATATAATATGAGAGTTGCAGATCTGACATGGGTGTACTTCGCTCTTTAAACGGGTGTGCCGAGCACATACGCTCATGCAGTGCAAAAGCATTTCAAGGCAGTATACACCTGAGTGAAAAAACTAACATTAATAAAATACGCAAAAACAATTTTGTTTTTGTTTTTTTTAAGATATAAACATTTATAATTTTAAGCTAACAAGTTTAGTCATGAACTCCAGTGTTGCTTCCTCTTGTGCGGTAAAACTCACACATTACACCGACTTGTTGCAAAAACCATAAAAAATAAAGAAAGAATAACGTGACGTTAATGGTGGCAAATCTTTCGAAGCAAATTTATATGTAGTATCGTTGTTGGCGGCACCAAGTCAAACCGGCCGAGGTTTGTCCAACTTTATTTTCGACTACATTTCGAGCGCGGCTACATTAACGCCGACGCGCCAACCCGTTAGTCAAACTGGCGTCATTATTATCCTTCACCGTCAGCGCCCTCTGATGAGGCAAGAATCGTTAAATCGAAGATGAGAATACGGCTCACGAAATAGGCTCGTAATACAAAGCTATAGTACGAACAAAGATAAAGAAAAAAGATCGTATCTGGTTTTGGACGTGTTCCCAACATGTTCTGTCATTGTCGAACCAGACATAAAGGCGGTCATAAAGGTGGTCATAAATCGGGTCATAAAGCAGTCGTAAAATTCATCCTGCTTCGAGGCTAGGCTGGGGCGAGAATCAGCTTCCTGTCCTCAATTGGTAGAAATTTCTGACTGCGCGAACCGCTATGCCTTAACCGTTGTTGCCCCAACAAAGCAGACACCGGTAGTCGACACCAGATATTAAGATGACGACATTAGCGTAATAAAATAGCGCTAGTGTTATCAAGTTCGTAGCACAAAGTAACAATGTTGTTTTTGACTCGTTTTGTTTGGCGAGTGATAATATTTGCCAGCTTGATAACCGTCTTTTACATATTGTTAAGCCTAAAAAAAAAAGATTAGCGCGAGATTTTTGCTTTAGAACACGTGTTACTTACAAACACTACTTTCAATACTGTTGTCACAACCACACAAACAACAATTAGATACTGCTGCTACTACTACTACTATTACTAGTACTACTTACTAGTACTATTAGTAGTGCAACTACCGTTATTACTATTAGCCTACACATCACTACGTACTGGGAGCATTATTATTCCTTGAGCTGATATCACTGAATATAAAATAACAAAGATTACAACTAGTACTGGTACCACTACAATTACTGAAACTACTATACACGAGTAAACCAACTGCTACTACTATTACTAACAACAACAAATGGAAGTGTTGGCGGTGGCTGCGGAGTACTACCAAATGACTACCACCCACTGAAAGTAAAATGGCAGCTAATAATATCGAACATACTTATATACTAATGAATATAGTCACTGGCATTGAAAGAAACAGCAATGTGTGACTTATCACATCCACGCTTGCTCCTTAATAATTTTTTCTTAGTCGATTTATATTAGCTGTTGTTTCAATATCATTGACCTTCAGACCGACTATAAGATACTGGGTGATTTGCGCGTTTTA
>JAZHYW010036412.1:0-40909 GCA_037355805.1 Ixodes ricinus
TAGACTTTCAAAATGTGCTACAGGTGTAGTTCTTGGCATTTTTATACCCACGAAACTTTTGAAACACAGTTGTGGTTTTGGTAATTATTTGTTTTAACTTGCAAACATAACAATAATATAATGTTTAAGTTGATGGCAGTTTCCATTTTGCTAAACGAATAATTGAACTACGGTAAAGCGTTTGGTAAATTCTGAAACTTCGGATGTATTCAAAGAAGTAAACGAGGGCTCTCTACTTTTGAATTAATTAATACTTTAGCAGCCTATCTGGCCTCACTGTTTTGACGCATCTGCTTTACGAACAGCTAAGATTAACAGCTTCTAATAAAGCGGGTTGTAATTAATATACATATATTACTATATATCAAACTTACCACGTTACTGGCACCAGGTTGCCTCATTCAGATAAAAATCGGAAACTCTAATAACATGAAAAGTTTTGTGTCGACACCTGACGGGAGGCCGAGGAACTGCTCATTCCTAAAGTTAAGCAAATCGTCAAGAGTGGCACTGACGCCTTTATCATCATCATTGTCAATGCTTTTTTTTTACCTTGGCGTATTAAAATGCTTGCACGGTTCATTAATAAATGAATGCTTCAGATAGTGCTACTGATTAATAAATTAAATATATTACTCTTAGTCTTTATTGATGTTAGTAAATATAGTCCCCGAAAAGGGACAGAAGAGAGTATGTTTGAGTTTGATAAAAACAATACAACTTACAAGGGTGTGAACTTGCATGGATCACGGTCACAGTCATGCGCAGATTCCGGGAGCGGTGTGTACGAACAGATAGCACGAGAGACACTCTTAGAGTCTCGTGGCTTCGTCGGCTTCTTTTCTTGAGAGTAGCAGTGTAACTCTCATTTGCCTAACCACCAACTCCGCTAACTCAGGGAATACGCTTTCCTAGTTTAGGTTTATTATGGTGAGCAAGAAAGGAAGGTGTGGAGATCGATTGCCTGTTCCAGTGGCCGAAAGCGGTTCCGCGCTTCATGCTTCACGTATCGACCTATGATAATTATCATGTAACGAGGAACGTTTTCTGTTGAAAGTTTAGTTGACAACAGATCCGACTTTACTGTCGTTCTCGCACAAGATTGGTTGCCGTTGCTCCGTTACCAACCAGGAAAGTTCCTCCGGTTGCCGGAGAAACAGACGCCCGTGTAGGGAGTATACGCATAGGTACGGCAGGAGGAAAACGCAAGTACTTCCACTGTCCGGGGTTGGCTCTTCACGTCTCCTAAAAAAGTAACAGATGCCAATCTCGCCATGTCGTCGCAGCTTCGAAGAGGACTGTTCCGCAGTGCATGCCGTTGCTTGGATACATTCTCCCCACCCCTACGTCAGTTCTATTTCTAGTTTCTCAAAAGTCGGACATGGGTATCCTGGTGAAAAACAACTTGCAGGAAACTTAGCTAGCTTTTTGTTGCTACAGTCGTCGCCTCGGGCACTTTCTGTGTGTATTTCACTTTATTCGTATCATAAGTGATAATCTCAATGAGCGTTTTCTTAACTTCATGGCAAGAGCAATTTTTGGGTGAGCAGATTGTGGATGTTTAAATTGAGAGGATTAGGATTTCACGTCTGGGTCAAAATCTCGTATCCTATATTTTTTATTGCAACACTTCTGTTGGAGCAAGAGCTTGCATTCTCTTTTGTAACGCTGAAGCAACTCTCATGCAATCCTCATACAATCTGTTTATTGCTTTTCACCCAAACGATGCGGAACCCTTTTGTAGCGACTTTTTTGTTTTGGAATGTTTAGGTTATTCTTTTGATAACTGAAGCGGTGGATATATTTGGTTCATGCACAATTTCTTCCGACAATTAGCGTCCATCTTCCTCTAGATTGCCGTTAACGGTAACCGCAGATGTGTACAATTTCATTGATTGAAGGTCGTTTCTTGGGTCGTCTTTGGTGCCTACCTCATTTTCACATAAAGTAGTAGCTTGCCTTGGTACTGTGCTACAACTCACTACGGTATCCCCACACTTAAACCAAAAAATATAGGCACCGTTTTTTTAGCAATTATACTTTTAATGTGGAAACGCTGGTCGTTACGCGAGATTTTGTATCTGTCCTTCTCTTATGTTTAAAAGTCACATCTCTTAGGACGAAAAACAAGTTAACTAGGAAACTCACACACACCTTTGTAGCCTGAACAGTGCTCATAACAAGTCCGTATTGTTTCGTCCAAACATGTTTCGTGGACAACTTATGTTTACAAAGGGTATTGGATTGGATAACTGGCTCCCTTTTGTTCTTTGGAAGCCAACAAGGTAGAGGGGCTTAGGGTGATAAACTGGCGGCTGAAAGTGACCCCTGGCCGCCACTATGTTGCACATTTTTGACCACTAGACATATGACCTTCTGGTTTTACGTTTAGATTTTAAAAAAGTACCTCGCACAGATAATTGCCTGTTGATCTTTAATAACACTCACCGGCGAGATAAGTCGTGTTTAGATAGTTTTAAGCCCAAAATGTGCTTTTGCGAAAAATAAACCATGCAGCTTCGCAATGGTCGGTGCCGTCAGCCGCGGTGCTGTATTTCGGGTTTTTATCAGAGCTAGACACTGATCTCTGTGGCTAACAGTATTGAAAAATAGTTTATCATGTTTTTTTACAGTGATCACAATACAAGTCTTGGTTCAGTTTTGCGTAAAAGTGTCTAGTGGTCCAAATTGTACAACATGGCGGCAGCCAGAGGGGGAGGGGGTCACTTTTGCTTGGCGAACGGGACACCAGTTTATCGCCCTAAGCCCCTCTACCTCGTTGGCTGGAAGCCTACCGGAAATAAAAGGAACTCACCTAGGCAGCTCCGATAGGGCAAGGACAAATTTGCGAGCGCAAATCTAGCCTTCTAAACATTCTGTGACACGCGAAAACACCCCTCACTTCGCTCAGGGAAACTTTAATATAATCTCAAGTCCGAGCTTGCACCAGGCCAAATAGGATTTTCCCAAAGTCGGCAAGCTAGAATACCACCCAGATGCCGGTGGCCGTGTCGATGTGCGCAGAAATACGTTTTCGACGAATCGTCGCAAGGTGCGTCGATGAAACGAACGCGGCAAGACTTTCGATGATACGAACTGTTGATAAAAAGTCGCATGTTGACGAAACGATCTGTAGATGAAACATCGTTCGACAAACTGATTGCCACCACACGCCCATCCTGAGAAGAAGTAAACACATATAGCAAAGAGCCTCAACATAATACTTTACTAGAACTGGTTCACCCTTGTGAGGAGTGCTTAGGTGTGCCACGTTGCTAGAATAAAATCCTTTCTGTTTTATTTCCTCTTTAGGAGTTCTTGCAAGTAAATTATTTAGCACGTCTTCATCTCCGTCTCTACACTACATCTTTCCTCCAAAAATTAAAAGATGGCTGCGCCTCCAGTTTTTCTGAGATCTCAAAAGTGCCCGACGCAGTTAAAATCACATGCTTTCATATCCGGACCAAGTATTGCTTCAAAGGGGCCAGCATTGGTTACTACGGCCGGCTTCTTTATTAAATTACATCAGCCATCACACTTCATCTCACTTTAAAACGGAGCGCTGTCATGACAAACCCCAATACAAGGCTAAAAAAAAAACAGGGAGTGCGCAGGAGACCTGGTGGCGGTTGGTCATATTCTGTAAATTCTGAGAGTTACAGCGCACTTTACACGTTTCATTGAATGAACGCTTGGTAGCGCCTGCACAGGAAGACGGCTCGCATTTTCGGCTGCGCTCTGACGTAGGGTGGAACTAAGCCTTATCGACGAGAAGTTTCGGTGTCGCCATCTAGCAGAGGCCCGGTACAACCCAAAGTGAGGACTCCCACGAAACCGACGTCGTTTCTCTAGCTAAATGTGCCTTCGTTCAGCATCGCTGTTTCACTAATAACTTTTGATTTTGTTTTCTTTGTTTTATAATACGTTTTTTTTTGCATTCGTCGTGGACGACTACAAATTCTGCGTCTGGCAGGTTTTGATCTCAGGCTTCAATGCTGTTAGCTGGAGTGATTTTTTTTGTCCTGGGCAAAGCAAGATGAAGATGCTTACTTTTAGCTCACTAATGCTTTAAATTTACATACATTTTATAAAACTTTCCTTGACAGTTTTAAAAACATTCATCATCTCAATTCGTTGAAGAACAAACAATCAGTGGTACCATTGTAGTTTGTTTGTTCCTCCCTTGAGATAAACTTACTTATCTATCCCGATTGTTGCATCTTTAAAAACATCAAGGCTTGCACACATTTGCTTTTAAAGCCACCGTGCACTTTGCCAAGTTTAATAAAATTATCAGCAGCACAATGTTTACCATTTTGTTATTCAATGTGAAGAATTAAGTGAATGCTTCAGCGTATAAAGTGTAGCTGAATGGGTCTTTACAGAGCTTACCCAAAAATGAATGTTGCATTCTGAAGAGGCACACAGTTTAAAAACCTAAATTGAATTAAAACAAGAAACAAACAAACAAAAAGATTACACATATGCAATTAAAAAACAAAAAGAAATACAGGCAAGCTTCTAGTGGGAATAGTTTTATGAAATATTGTTTATCAACGAGTAATTTGGTAAAGATCGTGCACCGGAACGTTTTTTTTAAATTTTATTGAAGAAATATTAGATTTCGCATGAATTCATCGGTATCGCTTGCTAATCGGGGGCGATTTCGATATAAATATGCTTGACGATAACACGCATGCCCGTGATTCTAACAACAGAATAAATTCGTGCGGTTACCAGAATGTCATCACGACGCCAACTCGTGTATCACAAACGGGTCAATCCATCCTTGGCCTTTTCATTGTAAATATAGACACACCTATTCACTTGGCATGTACAATATGCTATGATATAAGTAGGGTTCCGCGTTTTCGGTTTCTATTTTTTCGCAATTCGGCGTACTTTTTTCGGTGTTTATTTTATAAATCAATTTTCGGTTTTTTTCGGCGTATATTTATGCCCACAAAAGTTAATCGTCTTTTTTTTTCGGTGTATATGAAATAAACACCAACAGACACAGGATCAGATGATCCTTCTAGCTCTGACATTTGTGATCACTGAAAGAATAACGGCACAGATACATTGAAAAATAAATAGACACTTTATTTGGCAAACGTGTGCAACTGTAAAAGAAACAAGAAAAAAAAACCACAGAAGTACAAACAAGTCAGATACAATGCCTATATGCCGAAATAACATGGAACTTCACCTTCCGTACATCAGGATTGCGTGATCTTATTCTAGTACACAGACACATGTACTTTCCCATATTCTCCTCGTTGATCCGCACTCTTTCTTTCCTGTTAATATAAACCTGAGCTTCGAGAATGCCATCTCAACGCTAACACTGTACACTGGCAGACTGAGGAGATGAAGCGCTGCCTGAGCCAAAATCGGCCAATCAACCAATTGTGACCGCCAAAAAAGACACGGTGCGACGTTTTGAAGCACAGCACAACACGCAGAGCTTGCATCAAATTACTCTTCATTACAACGAGTTTGAAAACACGCTCGTACATGGTGAAGTCATGGGCATTTCGGACTTCACGTTCCGATCGATGATGCGCGCAATAAACCGAAACGGCATGATGGCATCCGTGTATCATTCGGACACGTTTTGATAGACACTGTCGTTCCACTTTTTCGCCACGTCTCTGCGGTACGACTGGAAGGTCAAAGTGACCTTTTCCGGTTAAAACTGAATTTTAGAAAATAGATTCGACGTACTTTTATCGGTTTTTATTGGTTTAAATCGAAACTTGCCGAACCTAAAACTGACCTTTTTCGGTTAAAACCGAATTGGCGAAAATGAATTCGGCGTACTTTTATCGGTTTTTATCGGTTTAAACCGAAAACTCCGGACCTTAGATATAAGTGATCACTGCCCCATTTTTATAGCGTATTCTACTTCTACATCATTGGAAAAAACACGTCAACCTAAATTAACATATCGGTGCCTATCAAGCAGAAACCTGGATACCTTCCGTAAGTATATCGTAAATGCTGAATGGTCATCTTCTATAGCAAAACCGACGGTAGTGACGCTTATGACGAATTCTTATCAATATTTCGTCGCCATTATAATGCCTCTTTCCCTCGCATAACGGAAAAGCAAAAAAATAAATTAAAAAGCCTTGGATAGGACCTAAACATATATAAAAATGATCTACGAAAAAAAAACTTTTTAAAGCGTTTTTGCGTACGAGGGAACCGTGTAAACTCGCAGCTTTTAAGAAACATAGAAACAAGCATAACCGCCGAGTTAAGGAAGGCAAAACAAATTACTATTACAACCTTTTATTTCAGGTGTCTTAAAAGCGCCCTGAAAGAGTGTGGAAGATAATAAACGAGGTTCTTAAACGATAAAACACGAAATGTAACACAACTGAATTAACAGCTGGAAACAACATACTTTCAGCTGTCACATTAGCCGAGCATTTCAATACGCATTTTTGTGAATATGGTTAGAGCGCTCAATAACATCACTGGTTCGAAACCCGGGTACCAATGTTGTGAAACCGCGTTCCTTGAACCTACGGATGAAATCGAGATTTGTCGCACATTTATGAGCTTAAAAAACACCCACTCAGCAGACATAGAGGACGTTCAGATAAAGCTTGTAAAATACGTAATTGATGCTATCGCTCGCTGTCTAAACTACATATTTAATCTAGTTCTAGAGTTTGGTTGCTTTTCAAGTAGAATGAAAAAGGCAAAAGTTTCGGTCATCCTTAAAAGAGGAGAAATAAATAACTTTAACAATTACAGCCCAGTATCTATTCTCCCGGTGTTCTCTAAAGGACTTGAGAAAATAAATTTTTTCACGCGTCAACAATTTTTTGTTTTTTAAACACGACACACTTATAGACAAACAACATGGCTTTCGACAGAAACAGCACTTTTCACAATAAAGGAACTTATCATTAAGAATACTGAAGGAAATCGGCTTGCCCTAGGAATATTTATTGACTACAGTAAAGCATTTGATTACATAAACCACGAGATATTGCTAAAGAAGTTGCACCCATATGGTGTCCGCGGGGTTGCCCAATCGTTGTTTCAGTCTTACCTTTACGACTGGAAGCAGTGTGGAGCAATAGATAATAACATTTCATCTTCCAAATTAATTACAGCCGGTATTCCACAAGGAAGTGTTTAGGACCGTTCCTTTTCAATGTGTATATTAATGATGTTGTTCAGCAGGATAGTAACGCAGTCTACGTTACCCACGTAGCACGAGAACGTTCTGAAAACATTCCGGGAATGTTCAAAAGAACATAGGCAACATTCTTGGAATGTTGCAGATTTACGTAAGAACATTCTATCAACGTTGTCAGAATGTGGCGCAGGCACTTATCGCTACATTCGGGGAATGTTTTCAAAGGGATATTCTTAGAACGTTCTGAGAACCACATAGAACATTACCAGGACATTCAATCAACATTGAAACATCCTAACAAGGTTCTAAGAACGTTCTCAGAACAACCAAAGAATTTCTGCAACATTCTTGGAATGTTGCAAATTTACGTAAGAACATTCTATCAACGTTGTCAGAATGTGGCGCAGGCACTTATCGCTACATTCGAGGAATGTTTTCTAGGGGATATTCTTAGAACATTCTGAGAACGACAAAACATTCAATCAACATTCTAACAAGGTTCTAGGAACGTTCTCGGTACATCCAAAGAACGTTTGCAACATTCTCTGAGGAATATTTACAAAGATTCCACAATTATGGCTTGCTTAGGCTACAGCCCCACTAAGCCGTACTACATATATGGATGTAATAAAGCTCCTCACAGGGCAGTCGATATTTTTTAATCGAAATATATTTTCTGCAGGCCTAGCACAAGCTAGCCACTTTCCCAGCGCACCAGCCTGAGCATGTAATATAGCGACAGTTTACTCCTACTTACCAACGTACTGCATAGATAACCGACTACTCACTCAGAGCATAAGAACAGATACCTATGGCATCCCACACTCAAGCGGGACATACCTTTTTCAAAGTATTGAACCCGAGATGCTAAAAATCGGGTCTATTCAAAACTGCCTCTCTACATACGCAGTGAGTGCCAAGTTCATTATCAAGTTTTGAAAACCATTGCTTTTCTCCTACACCTTATATCACATTCCTCGGTAGACTCGTATAAGATAAAACTGATCCCTTAAGCTAAGTTTCCAAAAACTCCACTTAATTTGCATATTTTTGGCACAAAGTGGCATATAGTGGATGGTGTTTCGAACCACAGGTTGCGTGAAAGCTCCGTAAAGTTGGCTTCACCTGCGAAAATTCTAGGAATGTTCGCAAGCGAACGTTCCAAGAATGTTGCACATATGAATGTTCGAAGGGGAACGTTCCGAGAACATTGTGCATACGAATGTTCGCCAACGAACGTTCCTAGAATGTTGAGCAGCTTACCTTGCAAGGAATGTTCGCATACGAACGTTCCTAGAACGTTCCGAATGGTGTTTTAACGTTCCTTCAACATTCAGAACACCCAGGGAATGTTCGCACGACATTGGATGCTACGTGGTATTTATGCGGATGACATGAGCCTGTTTATTTCCGGATGGGATACAAATAAAATAATTTTAAAAGCTGAAAGGGAACTTTCGAAACTGTGGCACTGGTCCAACGAGAACGGTTTAAAAATAAATGCAAATAAATCTAAGGCTATTTTATTCAAAACTACGCATAAGCAGACACAAATAATACACAATTTATTACTCGGTGACACTTCTATAGAAATAGTTAACAGGCACAGGATCCTTGGAGTTACATTTTCTGCCAATATGACATCGACAGATCACATTGAAGCTTTAGCTAAGTCCTTATCATCGGCGACAGGAGCCTTGTCACGATGTCAACACATCGTTCCATATAATGCAAAACTTCAATTTATCATGCCCTATTCACTTCACACATAAATTACTGCACGCTCGTATGGGGCACGACCACAGCAGGAAACATACACACCATCCTTGTTCTTCAAAAGAAAGCGATTCCATATGTTGCTAATGTGCCACGCTTACAATCAACCGCACAATTGTACACACATTATGATATAATAAGCGTAAAAAATGTATGAATTTCGTTTATTGTAGTCTTTATTCTTGTCGAATTAAAGTTTCAGGTCATTTATAAAAATAACATCTCACCTATGGAAACAAATAAGTGACTCTCGCACCCGCAGCTGTGACAGTCGGTTAGTGCCGCGCCGGCGCACTGAATACTTCTCGCAGTCGCTGACATATAACTAACCTTTTATTTTCAACAAGTATCTAGAACAAAATATTAACTTTAATACATTTACTAGTTACAAATGCGATATTGTTTTGTAAACAATAGGTGATAATGGATCAGTCTCTATCTTGTATATGGCAAAGTTTTGGTGGTCAAGCCTCTATTGTAATTTTTGTTACAAAACAGGCCATTTGGGAAAATTTTGATCTATATCATTTATAATGCCATCAACTGTTGATAATCTTTATATAGTGTTTGACATGTGCCATATAGAATTGTATGCATTCATACGGTGTTAACGTGTACTCATTGATACGCGTCATATTTGTTGTACTTTTTCACAAAACGTTGCTGTCTGTATGGGCCCCCAGGCACTCTCAAGCTGTCAACGACATCTTTTTCGCCCGGGGACCCCCGACACTGTGCTGGAAAATAAAATTGAATTGAATTGAATTAAAATTTAATTTATACTGACAAGTCATTTGATCGATAGCTAGTGCTTCAATGGCTGCCCTTTGAGCCATTGCACTCATGTCGATGTTATGCAATGACCGTAATTACTATATAATTAAAAAGAGAGGAGATGCGTTTTTATATCTGATCTGCGAGTGAAGAAAGCACTTTCGGGTTCAGTTATAATAATGTGAATGAAACACAAGCCCTAGGATCACAGCCAGTATTTCGGTACGTTACATGACATTTTGCCCTGATGACCCTAAGCCGTCCGAATACCTTCAAAACACCCGTAGTATTGAGCAGAAACGTTCAGCAACGCACGCCTCACTATACGCGAAAAAAAAGAAAAGATCCCGACGGTGTGTACATATAGGCGAAAGATCGAAATATCCTGCAAAAATTACCTGTCTCCATCATAAAACTGCGTCGCAGCTCCTGCACCATAGAAAAGGCAAGACTTGCTCGAATATGGGAACCTCGGGACCCGCTTTGTTTGAACAGACACAGGCTTTCGTTTTTGACAACATAAAGAAGACTGTTCATGCTGTCAACTTTGCAGCGCGACAGGTGACACGGACGACACGGAGGAAAAAAGAAATCATGAGTGGGCGGGAAAGGAAAGGCGGATTATCGAATTATCGTTGGCGCCGAGTCACGTCAGTGAAATTCGTACAGAAGACGAAACAAAGACACTCGCGTAGAAAAGCAAAACATACTACAAAATACAACACGATTCGTTGCGAAAGCATCTGGTTAATGGTTCAAGTACACCATCGCGCTCGCCCACACCTTTTTGCGCTGTTTAAATCTCGTCTCTACTTCCCCAGTTGTTCTTCTTTTGGATATAGATGTAAACGTGAAACTTATTCAATCGCGTATATTGTTCCACCGGTAACGGAACAAAAGCGAACCACCGCGCCGCGTCCGAAAGCAATTGCCTACTCGCTTTACCGCTATGGCGCGCGCGATGTAAACAAACCCGGCATCCTCGCATTCCGCATATCACGTGGCATTCATGTGCTGCTCAGTGGCGCCCCCTAGCTTGGTTATCGCCGAGAATAGCCTAACATTGCCCACGAGAAACTGCTAAAGAGTTGACAGTGATGGAGCGGATCTTAACTTACTCACGTGAATAAGAGTCCATTGACGAGAGTGAGAAACGCAACGTGGCCGCTCTACTTCGCAGCATCTTCTCATGAAAGACTGTCTCTATTAAACAAAAAAATAATATTATATAGAGAAAATTGCAAATTATTTTATGTCATCCGGATCATTCCAGTTGGCACCGGTTCTCGAGAAGACGAAGGCGGAGGAAGGAAGCCTCAAGCGAAGGCAGAGAGGGGGGGGGGCATTTCAGCAGCCATGAATGGAGAACCCTGCCCGGTGGTGGCACTCGCAGAGCCACGCGTCGCGCACGTGATGCGGCCGTGCGTCGCCGCTCCGTGCTGAAGCCCTAGCAACAAAGCGGCCTTCCGGAGACGTCGCTGTGGTCGACGAGGGGGCGAAACCGTGACAAGAGTGCGGCGGGGGAGACAAGCGACTGGTATATCAGTCTAGACTACGGGACACGCTACGTGCGCATGCTGACCTTGCAAGGGCGACGCGTTTGCGGTGCTCTTGACACTTCGTTAATGGTTTTCTTCCTGACGAGCAAATCGACGCGGTCAGCGAGCCAGTTCGCAGCACTTTTTGTGTGCTCTCGTGGGAGTGCTCGTAAAAACGGGTGCTTGACTTGTTTTCTTTAGATCGTATTTGATTGTTTGAAAACCTTACAAATCTATGTTCCTCCTAAAAAAATAAAAAAAATAAATTAACAACAACTGAGCTTGAAAAAAAATGGCAGAGTCACAGTAGCCCCGTTCAAAAGATGCAGTGAAGGTGGCATTTCAAAGCCAGATCTCCTGATTTGTTAAAACCATCCCTACCAAAAAAGAGTAAAAAGAAAAACAGTATAACGTTTCTATTATCTGGATTGCGGTACTAGAAATGTGTTTCTAGAAACGTCAAATTCAAATTGCAGACAAAGGAATATTTTTTTTAAACCGGAAATTCAGATAGATTTCAAGTTCTGTATTTAAGATACCGAACATTTTTTCTGGGTTTTTCGGTAGGGATGTTACCCAACCGGCGACGTCTTAGGCCTTCAAGGTCGCCGCTGCTGCCGGATCCAACTAAAATAAAAAGTCTCGCTTATTTGTACAGTTTAATTCTGCTTTTGATGTATGAACCAGTTGGAACGATTCGCAGATATGCACGGTTAGTAACTCTTAACTCGTCATTATGATTCCAACCTTACTACTACGCTAGACACCGTGTCTGATTGAAACGACACAATATGACGTCTGAACATTGCGTTACGTGTAGTCTCAACATAGCTATGTTTCATAACCGAGCACGTAAATTAGACGTAGCAGTTTTATGAGACCTCTTTGCGATTCGTGTCATTTTTGAAACATCGCTATCACAAACATCAAAATACGATTTGGACGAAATGTCTCGCATTATTACATATCATATGACAAACTGATATACTCTGAAAGCTATGAACAGATAAAAGTTTTTGGTTTAAGTCTAGAAAGCACCAAATGTGTCCTTGGATCACCATATGTTTTAATGTTTTAAGTGACAGGCAAACAAGCAGGTCGGATAGACATACGACCAAATCCTACAAGAACTTGCATGTGCGTAAAATCATCAAACACTGAACCAGATTATGTCGACACTTTCATTTTGACAGCCTGAAAATCTGACCGCCTGCTCAACCTAAATATATGTTATTCTAAGCAACTGCAGCTTGTTTTTTTCCCCTCAATCCTGAATTTACAATTTGGCACAAAGGTTACAATTTTGACAACCTTTGAGATGTTCTTTTCTTAAGACTCGGCGATTGAACACTTGTGTCACTTAGCGTGATATTGTGCAGTACATTCCTGCTCCAGTAGTTTTGTTGTAGTTTAAGTCAGTGGTTCTCAAATAGGGTCCGCGAACCCAAAGGTCCGCGAAGGCATTCGATAGGGGTCCGTGAAGCCCTGCCTCATCAGTCAAGTCCGGCAATCAAAGTTGTCTTTTCTTAGATTAAGAAAAACCGTTCCAATGTTCGAGTAAATTTTCTCGTGTATATGTCAATGAGAGACACA
Organism: Ixodes ricinus; assembly: GCA_037355805.1. NCBI lineage: Eukaryota > Metazoa > Arthropoda > Arachnida > Ixodida > Ixodidae > Ixodes > Ixodes ricinus. The sequence goes on from JAZHYW010036412.1 coordinate 12,841, forward strand.
ACAGAACTCAGTTATAACCATTTATTAAATCACTATCATAATTAACCTATATTTTCTGTCCCCCTCCCCACGAACGGGGTCCTCCATCATCTCTGCCGATCCACAAGTGGTCCGCGAAACATCAATGGCTGAGAACCTCTGGTTTAGGTTATCAGAGCAGTTTGCTGCCGATCGAAAGCTTCTGAACCATAAATGTTTTTGAAAACAAAAGCTGAATGAGTATTCCATTTATTTATTTATTTGACCGATACTGCGGCTATCAGTTGAAGGCATTAGCAGGACTGAAGCTTTCATAATACTATATATATAATGAATAAACACTCAAAATGCGATCAAACACATATATGATGAAGTACATTATCAAAACTGGTGAGTGATGAGAGCGTGACAATTTCATTTGACAGTGAATTCCAATCTTGAATTGCCCGGGGAGAAAATGAATATTTGAAAATATTCTTTAAATTTGAATTGCTGAACTAACCTAATGTGGTTGATCCTTGCCGATCAGGTCGATGATAATGGAATATATTGTTCAGTGCGAATATTATACTTGCCATGGGTGAAGGAATACACAAGTTTTAATCAATTAGTTTTTGCCCTAGTGGCCAACGCCTTCATATTGACGTCTGTAAGCAAGTGCGCCCCAGATTTTCGGTTTTTAAATGCATTGAATATAAACCTAACAGCATGTTTTGGACGCCTTCAAGTCTCCCTATTCTGTCTGCTGCGTGGGAAAACCAAACAGGGTTAGCGTACTCCAGCATTGGTCCAATTAGTGTTTTATATGCTATTGTTTATGTCTTGGTATCTGCCAATTTAAGCATACGCTTAAGCGTAAAATGTTTATATCTAGCCTTGTTCACAAATTCATCAACATGTTGATTCCAAGTCAATTTTTCATTAAACGCAATGCCGAGGTATTTATAGTGGTCTATATATTGTATATTTTGTCCGTCGACAATGTAGTAAAAAAAACGGGATTTTTTTAAAGTTATGGTCATTGCTATTGTTTTTTTAATAATTTATTTGCATTTGCCATCGGTTGAGTTAGACCATTCTTCAACTTGCAATAGTGCATTGCTGAGATTCATTTGCTCTCTGGGGGATAGTATTTCCGACAAAATGGCACAGCCATCTGCAAAAGCTTGATTAGCACTTGTATGTCCTTCGAGATATCATTCATAAAGATAAGAAAACAAAGTGGACCAAGTACTTTCCGCCGGGGTACCACCGAAGTGACAGAAGGATCAAGAGGAAAACCACAAGCATCAAACCGTCTTTGCTAGGAAAATTAAAGCGCGCAAGACAAGGACAAGAGGGAGACTACACAGGACAAGCGCTTACTCGCAACTGACGTTTTAATTCGGAAGATGAGGAAGACGAAGAACCCTAACGTTAAATGTTACAAATATTTATGAGAAAGGAGTGAAAGGATCTGAAAAGACTGAGAATTAAAAAAGTAAAAAAAGGAAATTAGTAAAAACAAAAGGAAATGGTGGGCATGATTAAAGTAACAGTAAAAAAATGACAGTAAATATATTAAGAAAAAAGAAAGAGGAAGGTAAAGCAGATTTAAGAATATCTAAGGAAAATATTTCATGTACTCTAATTCTTTTGATGACAAAGTCACCGATGGAGCACTGATGCAGGCGTCTCCTTTGGTCGCAATGACTTCAGCCTCAAGAATCTCTCGAGTTCGCTTATCTGGACACCTCCTCAGGATCCTTGTGCTGGACAGTAGCGGGGCGCATCCACAGTCCCTCACATGTAGAGCGAGATGCCCCGACGGAGAGGATTTTAGAGATAGCGCATGTTCTCTTAGCCTTACGTTGATACATCTTCCCGACTGTCCCACATAAACCTTCCCACAGGTGAACGGGATCAAATACACTACCCCGCTGCAACAGTTGACGTATTTGTTGCAGTGCCTAACACTGCATTTGTCAGGCTTTGTGCGCAGGGTGTTGACTTTGGGGCAGAGCTTTTTAGCTTGTCGGGGGCTGAAAACACAACCGGCACATCGTATTTAGAGGCAATTCTCTTGAAGTTATGAGAGATGCAGTGGATATAAGGGACGATCGCCGGTCGACTTTTCATTCTCTACTTCTCTTGCTTGTTCTGTTTGGTTTTATCATGCACATTCAACAACGTCAGACTAGATGGAGGCGAGATGCTCCGTCGGGGCACCTCGATCTCACATGTGAGGGACTGTGGATGCGCCCCGCTACTGTCCAGCACAAGGATCCTGAGGAGGTGTCCAGATAAGCGAACTCGAGAGATTCTTGAGGCTGAAGTCATTGCGACCAAAGGAGACGCCTGCATCAGTGCTCCATCGGTGACTTTGTCATCAAAAGAATTAGAGTACATGAAATATTTTCCTTAAATATTCTTAATTTGCTTTACCTTCCTCTTTCTTTTTTCTTAATATATTTACTGTCATTTTTCTACTGTTACTTTAATCATGCCCACCATTTCCTTTTGTTTTTACTAATTTCCTTTTTTATCTTTTTTAATTCTCAGTCTTTTCAGATCCTTTCACTCCTTTCTCATAAATATTTGTAACATTTAACGTTAGGGTTCTTCGTCTTCCTCATCTTCCGAATTAAAACGTCAGTTGCGAGTAAGCGCTTGTCCTGTGTAGTCTCCCTCTTGTCCTTGTCTTTCGCGCTTTTTAATTTTCGTAATGTTTAACCAACTAGGCCAACAAATCATTTTGCTGCGTATTCGCTAGCTCAGACCTACTGCAACAATTAGCAGCCTCGTGTCAATAATCTATCAGTCCATTAAGGCTGATTCAGTCACTTGCGACCGACTCCGACGCAACCTATTTTAAGTCTCTTGGGACTGCTTACGACGGGCAGCGCAGCAGCAGCGTTGGCGGTCGTAAGCGGATTAAAAGCTGGTAGTGTCGGAGTTGGTCGCAAGTGCGTGAACCAGACTTCACTCTTGTCTACTATGTATGTGCGTCCATTACGTATCAGAGCTTCTCTCTGATACTTTCGAAGGAGGCATTCCTGGGGCCCTATGTTGCGCTTTTTGGACTCCCACGGCGACTAGGGAGAAGGAAGTGACGTCAACAACGCAGCAAACGCAGATTGGATGTTGATTGGTGAGAGTCGCTGATGACGAATTTCCGCAGAAGAAAACAAAGCTCACTTTTTCTTTGTTTTCTTCTGCGGATATTCGTCATCAGCGACTCTCACCAATCAACATCCAATCTGCGTTTGCTACGTTGTTGACGTCACTCCTTCTCCTAGTCGCCGTGGGAGTCCAAAAGCGCAACATAGGTCCCCTGGGCAAGTCGAATCTTCGTCTTGCCGGGTTTTGGTCACTTACAGGTAGGAGAATGTCCCTGGATGTTCCGAGCTCAACTGATAAAGCACTCCTTGGTGTCGTTCTTCGAGGCAACCGCTTAGAGATCATTCTGTTACGTAATATATTTCCTCTTCATCTCCTTTCAAAAACGAGGAATCGTGTTATATTTAGTGGTAGTTCCAGAAAAGTACGTCCCCCCTTCCAAAAAAAAAAAAAAAGAAAAAAAAAAGAGAGGGATGTATTAAACGAGACATGGAAATTGCAAGATTCCGTATAACAGCTCGTCCTCAAGATTCTGGGGCATTCACTCACTAGCAAAGCGTTCTGAAAATTGATTTGAGTCGAACAACTGTAGACGTCGTTATATTCCCCGGAAGAATTAGCTTAAAGGGTAACTCCGGTACATTTTCTCGAGTTTAAGGTTACGACTGTTTTCAGTAAAGGAAGTGGCCCGGAATTACGAGGCGTCATTTTTTTTTCGGTGCCTTGCGCAGTTTCGTAGACATCTTATCGCAAATTGTTTCAGGAGCTTACGGCGATACCGAAACTACCGGCTCCAGCATGATGGCAACCCTTGTGATCAGCTGCATCGCGATCGTGTGACGCAAAGTTGGTACCGCGGTACCGCAAAACGTACGACTGGCCTAATCGCAAGATCTGTTCCGTTCAGTCAGGTAAGATTCTGTTGCAGTTTTACTGCTGCGCTCGTAGATATGAAACGTCTGTAGCAAACAATAAAACCCACAACAATTAAGTCTCCGGCCGAAAAACAGAGTTGGCCACGATCAACGCAGGCTCAGCGCAGGCTCAAAACGATCTTCACTGCCTTCTAAGAAGAACTATATTCATAATCTTCTGTGGTGTGCAATGGACGTTGCAGAAGCTTTGTGGAAGTTAATCATAAGCTCGGGCTGAGCAGGAACTGATATATAATGGCCGCCAGTGAGTGAAACCTTCCGCACCACGGCGCGCTGGTGAGCAAGGAGTCGACGATATTCTAATGCACTGAGGAGCACAACAAACTACGGTCGTTAAAATATAGCAGAAGCAGAAATCGTCAGCTGAGACGGCTGAAAATGCAGCAGGAAAACACGGCGAAAGAAGTGGCGGTACGATCAAGTTGCCTCCTGGAGTACGAACATGACGTCTTAGCACAAGTTCCTTGACAAACAGCCAACCCACTGAGAAAGCGAATTATGCGACGAATAACCCGCAAACGTCACCTGACGGTTGCGCTCACTTTGCGTGCGAAGTAGCAGCCACTGTGCTGAATCCACGAGCAGAGAAAAGCCGCCGGGCGAAATTCGTCGATTTTTCGCAGCATATTTATCCCATGAAGTTCTGCTTTTGGCGCCAGTTTTCTGGTTTCGCGGCGTCGGCGTAACGGCGCTTAATGTGGCGGGAAAATGGACGTCACGTTACCTCAACACCATTCAGTTTCCCCGCTAAACTTAGCGTGGAAAATGGTGTCACATGAGTTGGTGTGACGTCACCTATGAACAAATTTAGTATATCCTTTAGATTTAGCCGAAAAATTGACGTCAGGACCTCAACAGCAATTCAATTGCACGCTAAATAAAGCCAGAAAATTGACGTCACGTGACCTCAACACCAATTCGATTCCCCTGCTATTTTTAGCGGGGAAAATGACGTCTCATGACTTGGTGTCACGTCACCTATGAACAAATTCAGTTTCTCCTTTAGATTTAGCGGGAAAATTGACGTCCGGAGGGGCATTCACCTACGGAGGGGCATACCCCGGCGGGAGATCGACGTACGGAGGGGCATACCATCCACTCCGTAACCTCCCCTCCTCCTCCTCAAGAGCTGCGCTCCAATATCGCGTTTCAGAGATTGGTAAATGTCTGTAATGTTTGAAGCGCAGCTCCTATAGGCGCCCTTTTCCGGCTTGAGCGGCGTCGGCGTCGGCGTAACTGCGCGTTGCATTATGGGACGTTTCCCATAACGACGTCACAAGTAACGTCACGTGCGGCGTCACGAGGGTCACGAGTGACGTCACGAGTGACGTCACGAGTGACGTCTCCGCGCTTTGCATTATGGGTAAAGTTTCTCGCCAAATTTAGCAAAATCTTTCCAATTTAGTGGAAAGCATTTTCCCCTGAACTTCGCTGAAAAATATCCCCGCTAAAGTTTGCGGAAAATATTATCGCTAAATTTAGCAGGAAATAATTCCTCCCTAAATTTAGGGAGAAAATCCTCCTTATGTTTGAGCGTAAACGTTTTCCCGCTAAATTTAACGGGAAAATTCCTCTAAACTTAGCAGGGAAATTTTTCCTCTAAATTCAGCTGAAAAAAGTTCTTCGCTATATTTAGCGAAAAAAAATTCTCCACGTTGGCGTAAATCCTTCCTAGCGGGAAATAATTCACCGCTAAATTTAGCGGGAAAACTTCACCGCTAAATTTAGCACGGAACGTTCTTTCACTAAATTTAGCGAAAATTTCTCTGCTAAATGGAGGGAAAGAAGAGGGTGAGGGGAGGGCATGAATAAGGATGAGGGGCATACCGTCCTCTCCCTACATTCGCTCCTCCTCCTCGAGCGCTGCGCTCCTAATTTGGCGTTACAGGGGATTGTAAACGTCTTTCATTTTTTAATATCGGTTTTAGAGTGTATCCGGTTTCACATTGGTGATCTATTTTGGTAGTGCTCGTATTTAGTTTCCGTAAATTGACATCGTCATTTACTTGGGTTCGACTCTTGACCGAAGTTGCTTCAATAACAGTAATAATTAATACTAATTAAAACTTCAGGAACGTACACTCCAAAATATATGGTCGTAAAAAGTATTCTTAAGGGTCCTTCGGCTTGTCTATATATTACACCCTAAAAAGTCATTTTAAGCACCGCTAAAGAATTCTGTGTGAAAAGCCTACAAGGGCTTCTTTTACGCTCTTTTTTGTCGCGAAAGAGTTCTTCATCGCCCATTTGACTTTCTAGTGTGCCAAGAGGCGATAGTGTTTCAGGCGAAACCGTTCTTCAGGAGCTGAAAGAGTTTTTGAGGCGTCGAAGAACCCTTCAAGGACCAATTTTTTGTAGAGTGTATACTTATTATTCCAGGCTTTACATATTTATAATTGGGTCGATTGGCAACCGTTACAAGATGTAAACGTTTTGCCACCGTAATAAAAAAAACTGTTATTTCAGAGGACTTCTAGCAGACATCGTGATTAAAGTGGTATTTTCCATAAAGCCTCTTTAATGCCTTGAAAAAAAAAAGGAATGTCCTCACTCTAGCCCGTGAATTTATTCTAACAATTCCAGACTGCACAGCACAAACAAGATTTTCGTGTTTGCTTTTCCTCAGTGCAGGTATGCAACCAATCATCGTAATGCATGGACGCCACAGAAGTAAAAGTCGGGGCACAGAAAGTGTTTGCTCCTAAAAATGAGAATATGTGCAGAGTTTCCGTGCGTCAACCATCGTGATTGTTTTTGTAGAGTCTAAACTTTGCATGAGGGGATTAACTATGCCTCGTAAATTTGTGAACTTCCTACCATGTAGACGGAAATAATGATAAGGTCTACGTGTGCTCTCGGAGACAGACGTCCGAAACATGGTAATTAAAAGTATAACTGATACTGTATGCTACCGTTTTTTCCGGGCTATAATCCGCGGATTATACATATTTCAAAGTTGAAAATTTCGGCTGTGCGGATTATCTGCGTGTGCGGACTATACAAAAATTTTGTGTTTCAAGATCGTTCATTATGTTCGAGACTTGACGGACTTTGTGAATAAAAGTGTATGTTAATGCATGATTTATGTATAATACAAGCTTCCTTTGTGAGCTAAGAAAGCAAACGTTTGTATGTATGAGAAGATTTTCCGTGTCGACTAAGCACCAGGTGCGGAGTAAGCACGGACTGTGGACTATGCACCGAGTGCAAACTATCTCAGGAAAAACTCTTTTTTTTTGCCTAAATTGTCCCTTGCGGACTATACACCTTATGCGGACCCGAAAAATACCGTACAATCTGCAATATCGATTTAAGGTGTTTTTTTATTACTTGCAAAACGTAATTACGGTTTAAAATAACATTGCGATTGTTTGAGGAGTATCGCCGATTTGCGATTTATGTAGAGTGCCTTGTCTGCGTCGCACATCACCCGCAACCTTTATTGGTTATACTTCTTGTGGTACCGCGCATATCCGCAATTCGGTTCTTTGTCTCGACGTTTCAATATAGAGTTCGTGTGCTCACTTTCCCAGAGTGCGTGCCGCGGTCCGCTTATGGTGACCCGCGCGGTAGAGTGTAGCAAAGAACGAAGCCTGGATAATATCACGACGAAGAAACAGGAATTTGCGCTGGGTCAACTGACCACGGCAATTTACACGCTCAGTTCGCCAGCGCAGGCTTCGGCTGCTGGCAAAAGCGTTTATCTTCTCTCGTCGTTTGCTGGGCTCTCTCCGCCGTTCTCGCGAAAAGTTTAGTCAGGCGATAAATTTCCTGCTTCGTTTCGCACTAAGCCTGACCGCAGCCGACCCTGCGATCCTATCAAGACAGTGAAGAACGGGCAGAAGTGCATAGTCATGGCGCTGCTTCTCTTCGTGCGTTTCCAATCACCGGCCAAAACGATCACGGAGAGGATAAGCGCAGGAGTATAGCGCATTCACTTTGTGTGATTAATTTATCCGGTGATAGCAAAACGCACAAAAACGCCGAGCACCATGACTACGAACTTTTGGCGCCTCCATCACATCGTACATACCTTTGCAAAAATCGCCTGCTGCGCGCTGCCATCTTCGTCTGTTGGGGTGCGGTACGCCTTCTGCGCAATGCGTTGTTGCTCCGCTGTGCGGCTATATCGGACGCTGCGCATAGGTCCACAGCTCGGTGGCTCAGCATTTTTCGCCCGAGTGATGAAGGTCTATTCTTTCGGAAGCCGTCGGACGTAAAACGAAGGATATAGTGTAAGAACCAAATGTCCCTAAAATTTGCGAAATATTCAGTAGTGAGCATCGGTAATTCTGACAATTTGTGTTTCGTTTTGAGACCAGGAGAGCTACGGAGGACATACAGGACCCAGGACGTCCAAGTCGAAGGCCGGCTTCAACAGCAATCACTATTTAGCGCAGTGTAGACAAAGCTAAAACAAACTTACTGAGCGCGCAGTCTATACAATACATATATATATATATATATATATATATATATATATATATATATATATATATATATATAATGGGAAAAACCTTCGGTTAAAACAACAACGGACGATTTATTCTTCGACGTTTAGGCCGGTCCCCCCCGTTATATATATATATATATATATATATCCTGGACGAGGAGGGTCCTCTGCCTCTGGAGACTGTTTGTGCGGTCGGATGGGACACGAGCGCTCTGTGCGTAGCGTTTGGCCTCGGCTCGGTTCCAAACATAGCGACGGCAGACACTCGGCTTCGGGTTCGGGCCCAAGCACTGCTCTCGCAAATTCGTGGCGTGCAGCGAGTTTTATAGAGAGGGGAAGCGAGGGCCTAATTTAATCTAAGAGGTGTTTACCTAGTTCGACAAGTTCTGGCACCCTTCAGCGAATGGCTCGAAAGCATTTTGCTGTGTTGTACACGTTCCTCAGAAAGAGGAATTTCGGAACGCGTTCCAGTTAGAGGTTCCATCTGTGAAAAAAGTGTTCCCGTTACCGTTTTAAAAATGGATCGTTTTGTTTCATATACGTTTTTTTGTATTGTGTTAATTACCATATTAAGTTAGTTAAAACAACGTTTTGTATCTATCCCCTCAAATGGCAACATACGAATTTGAATGCCGTGATGGAAGGACATCTGGAGAAGAAAACAAGCGGAAGCAAGGTTCCATTTGTTGATATATTAACCTTTAAAGGGGCACTGACACATCAAAATCATATATTTTTTTATTATCCGAAACGATTGAAAATGATGCCGGGACATTACCCTCAAAATTCGAAACTTGGGAATTTCAGTACTTGTGAAGTAAAAAAAACAATTTCCAAATGCCGAATTCGAAGTTCCCGCGCGATCCGCGCCGGTGCGTTGACGTCAAATATTGCGGAGTCCTGAGAGTCGACTTTCTTTCACGACTCCGTGCTGTTGCCACCGCGACCCGATGCGAGGAGGAAAGGAGCGGGAGATGAGGGCGCCGGCGGACCGAGAAAAACCGGTTTTATTCCGTGCCAGCGGTGCCGCCTGCCCAGGCGGTATGTTTTCCGAGGGAGGATACAATTCCAGAAGGCGACATCACACCGGACTCCGATTTTTGGTATTTCAAAAAGAAGGGCCGTAGTGCGTTCGCAATTGCGTTAAAAACATGTTTTACGATTGCCGTTAGTAAATGTTATAGAAATGTCGCCTACAAAGCTTCTAAATTTCATGATTTTTGACGTCACCAATCAAAAGAAGCGAGGAGGCGAGGAGCGGCAGAGGAAAACGCCAAAAACAAAAAAGCGCGCGCGCGCGTGAAAATCTTTTTTTTCGCGATGCGTTTTTTTTGCGTGTTTATGACTACAACTTGCATCGTTTTAGGCAATAAAAAAATACGACCCTTGAAGTGTCAGTGCCCCTTTAAGAATCTCAGCGTTTAACCATATCCATGTTTGTGGTGGGAGATTCAGACAAGCCCAATGTACTGTGAGCCGGCAAGGAGGAGCGGGTTAATTTTATTAGTGTTTATTAAAGGGTTACCCCACTTTGCTCGAGCGTCTTACAACAACCTTACACGTTTCAGTCTAACAAAGTTCCTTGTTCGAACTTAACAACAGTTGCTTCTCGGTGTTTCTGTCCGCAAGACGAGCCCGTTTTTTTTTTGTCACCACTTTGTTGGCAATGTTAAACAACCTTTTCACAGAAACACCTGAAGGTACTTCTGCGTTATATCTGATGGAAAGGAGAAGTCCGATGATAGAATGCGCGTCCCCGCCACGTCCACCGGTCCTCGAGTTCTTTCCCAGATCTTGCACCAATCACTAAACGGCACGCTTATCTGTTTAGTACAAACAGATGCGCCCACTTCCTACATGCCTTATTCCCACTTTTTTACGGTGGAGGGGAAGTGGAGAAGAGGGTAGGGCCTTTGGAAGGTCAGTCTTGGAAAACTGCAGTTCTTCTTGGTGAAGGTCGGATTCGTTGTCCAGTTTGAAGGTGTGGGAGGAGGGGTGTGGAAATAAAGGTCCATTTTTGTGTTTCTGAAGTGACCATTGTTCTGCATACAAGGTTGCGTTCCATGTCTGGTAACCAGTTGTTTTGTTGTAACTGTAGGTCTTTTCGTGGAATTTCAGTGATGGCTGTAGTCGACCTTAGATTTCTGGGTGTATGAGGATTCGTGGAAGTAAAGAAAGTAGCTGAATTTGAGACGCCTTTCTTTCTGTGTCTTTTCCTTCGACCAAAAGGTTTTTGTACCGCAGTCTCGGGGCACTGAAAACTGGATAAATATCCACCAGCTCTCCTGCACCCGAATGTTACCAAACGAGGACCCCACAAAATAAACCTTAGAAGAAGTAAGAAAACGTTATCCAGATCCTGCTCTTCTTGAAAATATGGTTTTTATACTTTTTACCCCCGAATTTATAGATGTGACTCGATCTGAAGCCGAACTTCGACTTGCTCAAGTCCGCCTCAAAACCAAGTTAGACTTGAAGACGCCCAAGCTGGCTTTTACGTTTCATAGACGCTCCCGCGAATTCTCTTCATCAAGTCCCGTTCAAGTCGTGAGCGCTCGCGGCGCTCCTCACCTGGGAGCGAGAGTAGGCTGCACTTTTTTCTCTCGAAAACTGTATCACACTTCGAAAAGAAGTAACTTCTATAAATTTTCTTCATAGCATGTCTTTACGAAGCGCAGATCGTGAAAGATGCGGATACGCAGGTTTAGAAACTAACGTTGTACGTGTGTTCAAGACAAATGCGCTTTTCCGTCTGGCAACGTTGGCTCAGTTAAGGGATGGCTCATGGCACTTGTTTCTTTTCGTTTCGCTCGTCGGCGTCCCTGGCTTTTGACCACATTAGGCGTCATGGGAGCTTCGACGTCTCCTTCATTATAAAAACTCAGGAGAAATATTGAACAACAATTCACCGAACACAAGAAAATTGTTTTTTTTTTAATCAAGATTCAACAAACATGAAAAGATATTCCTCTCAGGGCCCGAGTCTGGCGTTGCGTCCACAAGCTGACTCAAATAACAAAGAAAGAGTTTGGAACTGCCGATGTCTAAGGAAAGGACTACAAATTAAAGCAGTGCTCAAAGCAGATAAGTGTTCTGAACCATTTCCTTATTGCAAACTAGGCGACGTTGGCTAAGTGCTCTGTTGGATCAGCAAACTGTAGACTATGCGCCCTGGCCTAAGTGCTGTCTCGACTATTTTAAACGTTATTCTGTGTTGCTTACATCTCTCCACAAAGGCTTATTTTAATGGGTGTCGTTACATAAAACGTTAAGCGCGGTGCCTGTGATTTCGGTGATCGAAGCCAGGAAGTAGCTACCGGGCATCATAGTTTTCGCAGTTACGTTTACCTCGTCAAGCTTTCACGTACAAAGACACATGCCCAGAAAATGTGCATGAGGCAGGGAAACTGTCACTGACGTTTGGCGCGAGGAAGCGGGGTTGTTAACCTTCTGTAATCAAGAGAGCTCTCTTTGAAATTTTTATTTTTCTAATTTATCTTTGGTCATTTTGGCTGTTGTTTCTAAACTTTACGGTGTCACTCTCTCATTTGTGACATTCAGCGATTAAAGTCAAATCATATTTTATGTTTCTTCAGAAGTCTCCTGCCTAAAGATGCAATCCAGGAGCAGGAGTAGCGCCTTAGAAAAGATAAATTTTGCTGTTACATCTTTTATATTTGATACGCATAAGTGCCTTACATAAACGGTTTGTTTTTAGGAAAAGAACTGCCTCCCCAATTAGTAAATGCAGTTTGTGCTAAACTTGATTTCCAGGCATGTAAATGAGCACGGTTTTGTTGTGGGTGCGCGGCAGGGAATCATATGTGCCGCCTGTCCATTGCGAGTCAGTTAGTCTGCTGCTGCAGCCAATGGTCGACTGGTGGGAAGAGGAACCATCTGTTGAGCAGGAGGAAGACGAAGCGACGAGTACACGAGTGGAGCACTCAAGCTGTTATATGCAACTGCAGACTACGGTGTGGTAAAAGGACACTTTAGGCATAGGCGACTTGCTGTTAAATGTCTATAGTGGTGGCAGCGGTAGGCTGGCGATTGTTTCACCCCTCAAGCACTACTGGTCGGTACCCGACGTCTTCTCATAAATGAGTGACTATGATGCCTGGGAGCACCACATAAATGTCAGCAATGCTACAAACGAGTGAACTAAAAGCAGAAAGCATCTCTTCCCGCTGACGTGGCTGAAAAAAATGTGTTTTTATGCCCTACCGGCGTCTGGATGTGGAAGGCCGCTCATTGCTCTTCCGCCTCTGCCGACAGCCGCCATGTTAAAGAGCTGCAGTTTCCTCACTCATTGAGACGTTTTGGCTGCCCAATTATGCACGCGACACATTCTTCCAGAGAACAGTATGACATATTTCAGTACAACCAAACAAACCTGTTCATAAAAAAATACCAGATTGTTTTAAGACAACTATGACACCCTGATCATTCATCTAGTAGAGCGACGACTATCAGTTCGTCGCTGTACTCGACGAAGACCTTCACTACCGTGTTCATATGGCTGCACGAACATCTTTGGCTACGGCAGTAAATGCTGACACCATTGTAATCATTTAATAAGCAGTCATTTAGGACCCGGGCTGTCTTTGCTATCACCATTGCCCTCCTCTCATACCCTCGTTACAATGTCTTTCTTCTGCTCCACACACCCATGAAGCTTCTGACACATTGGTTTGCCTTCACACGCTTACGACTCGCACGACATCTAAGCTTGGCAATACGAAAGCGCTGCGGGAAGGCTATTTAGCGGCTATGAAACTTTGTATAAACTTCAAAGACTGATGCCTGAAATGTACTTCAGTGTGGACCACTGGGAGATACTTTGCTCACCAGCGCAGTTGTTTCCTAGATGTAAGCACAAGCTTGCACTCCTTCCATTTTCCTCAACAGCCAAATGTATGTGCAGCATTTTCTGTAGGCTATACGAGGTTTGTCAGAATGATTTTCAATATTTTTGAATCTCAACTATAGGTAGACAGCACTTGGAGTCTTTCAGAGCCTCAAGACGTTCAATGTTGCCTCCAGAAAATTATTTTGTGCTGGCCGTCAGAGTCGTATGTTGGTCTATGTATCCAAATAGGCAGCGCTGGTCTCTACGTTTGTTTGTCAACAGCTTGAGACGTTCCCTTTTTGCAGGTTTTATGTTGGCAGTGTTTCATGATGATAGAACAAACAGGGAGGCTAATGCACAGGTTGCAGTCATTAAAGCTAAATTATTTTGAAAGTGCGATATAGCAATATTGAGGCTCGTCCATTTCCGAGGGCGCAGTGATTAATGAAACGGAAGCAAAGCAGGCAATACTTTCTACTAAACTTTTAGCACAGTGTTTACATAAGTTCGAAATACAACCAAGAAAAGAAAACGGGTATTTTCACTAGCGAAAAAACAAACAAAAAAACAGACAGGACACAGCATTCACAAGACATGCTACTTAGAAATGCAAGAATCAAAGAGAACACACCTTGTAAATAATGAAAAAAAAACATAATCCCATAATGAATTAAAAAGATCACGAAAGTGAGAACAAGACAAGGATAGAGGGAGGTGCACATATACCATGGACATGCGCTGTGAATACCTACCATCGTATTTATATTATTTCCATTTTTTAGATTTCGGCCATTATGAACCAATAGCACAAGCAAAGCATAAATCACATCATTTTTATTTTCAATTCAGCCAGAAGCATCAATTAGACGAGGCATTTCAGTTACGCATTATATAAATGATTGTGAATAATGAACTGTGGCTCACTATGTACTCACAATTCTGGAAAATGTGCACACTGTGCAACATACGTATTATTTCCATTTCAGTGGTGCCACGAGAAGGAAGGGTCCTATACAGTACCACTCTGGTTTCAGTCTGATTTTGTTATTCTGTCCCTTTCAGGTGGCAGTTGCACTGATACTCTCGGCCTTGCCCCCTGCCTGGCGTGACTGGCAGAGCAGCAGGGATGGCTCTTTTTCTCCTAGGTTACGTAATGCTGTGTACGTAGTGATGATTTCAACTGCCCGACGAGGCATATGAATCATCTATTTCTTTCAGCAGTGTTGCAGGTCTTTATCTGGGAGGTGTTGTACCTAAATGAGTTAATAAATATTGTGAGTCAGAGAGAACTTATATTCTGTTTTTTAAGAATTTGTCACATTATCATCCCAACATCTTCATTATGGAGGTTGCATGAAGATAATGTGTGCATGGGTGTGAAGTTTAGTTCAGCACGAGTGAATAACCACGAAAAATGCCTGCTAATTTTGTCTCTTGATGTTGATGCCTTTATTGGAGTGGAATAATTTTGATGTATATTTTTATTCACGAGGAAATAATATTTTGATTGTGGAGTGGACACAAAACGTTGTGCCCTCGAATCGAGCCCGGTGAAAACCTTTCATAAAACTCTGTATAGTGGTAAGTCCTTTACAGGAAAAACAAATATACCGGTGGCTATTGTTTCATTAGATATTGCTTTGGGAAACATTGGTAAACACTCTCCCCAGCAAGGTACCTAAACAATGCTTTCTGGACATCAATTTGTGAAGCGCTGCCGAAATCTTAAGAAAGAAGCCGTGCTTCTTTCAGCGAAGCCGTTCGACAAACTTAGTAGTGAGATATCATTCGAGAATTGTAGTGTTTTGTGGTGAATAGCTAGTGAAAAAATACACGAATGAAACAACACATAAACATTTGTCCAAATCTGTGGCAGCAGTAAAATGTAAAATGTGTCCACATGGATCAGGGTGAGTTTTCAACAGTTCAACGAGCCATTTTGTTCTGAACAGCCATTTGACAATGATGAAATTACTTGAAAAGTTGAAATGCATGACAGAACAAAAAAGTAGAAAGCATTCCTGATTTTCCATATTTAGTTTGCTGACACGAGGGACACGTACGCACTACATATCATAATTTCAACATAAACGAGTAATTTAGCACAAACAAGACAAAACTGGGAATAACTGCCAGTTGGCATACAGGAAGTTTACTTTGCATATTAGGGGTCAAGAGCTTGCATCAGTAAACGTGTGTGCACACCACACATGCTTGCTCAGGTTTTTCACTCAGAAGCTCTGGATGCTTCTTTATTATTGGTGAACGGGGGAACTCACCTGATAGTCTATGCAGGAAACTGCTTTGAAGTTCTCATAAATGTCTGCATAATCGCCACCAAGCTCTTGATTCACACATGCGTGAACCCGGCTACTCGAAGGAGGCGGATGATTGCGGGATCGCCAGGGAAGTGGACGGGTCCTAGCAACACCTCCTAGACAGAAAAGCCTGCGCGTTACGTCACATGACGTCACGTCCGGGGTCCGGCACGGGCGCTGATTGGATGCGAGGGCCGCGTCAGCGTTCGCGTGGGGCTCGTTTCCTATCATAGCCCCAAGCGAGCGCTGACGCGGTACTCGCATACAATCAGCGCCCGTGCGGGACCGCCGGACGTGACGTCATGTGACGTAACGTGCAGGCTTTAAGCTGTCTAGGAGGTGTTGGTCCTAGCCGTCGAGGCGACAGATGCCTTACGGTGAGACGCGTTACTTTCCGGATTGCACGGCACGCCGTCAGTTGTGAAATGTCAAAAGCTACACCCGTTTTCACCTCAAGAAAAAAGCTAGTTTTGCGCATTGTTCATACGCGGCGCGAAGTATCGGTGATTCAAGGAGCGGCCAGGCTCTTTAAATCGACCGCAAAATTCGGTTTCTTAACCTATCGCGTTCCGATTTTGTACAGCATTGGCCACAGAGTGGTGCATTTTTCTATAAAATTCGCAAAGAGCGAGCTTACCTGAGAAAAAGTAAAGAAAAGAAAAAGGCTTAGCTCCTATGGAAACGCAGCGAAGCCACCGGTCTTCAGACCATAGGGCGCCCTATGTTTTGAAGACCGGTGGCTTCGCTGCGTTTTCCATAGGAGCTAAGCCTTTTCTTTCTTTACTTTTTTCCTCAGGTGAATTCGCTCTTTGTAAATTTTACAAAAAAAATGCACCATCTGTGGGCAACGCCGCACAAAGTCGTAGCGCAATACGTTAAGAAACCGAATTTTGCGGTCGATTTAAGAGCTCACGCTCCTTGAATCACCCAGATAGTTCTTACAAGATTTGGTTGTCGGAGGAAAAAGCGATGCTTTTGGCGTTTGGAACGTGCACGTCTTGATAAGAGAACGCATATCTAATCTAAAATGCACCTACACATCTCTTAATTATCCACATAAAGGGAGATATTAGTAATGCTCCGCGAGGCGCCGGACTTTTTTTACTACTGTTCTTGAGGTGAAAACGGGTATAGAAACATCCTGCCAGCAAAAGTCGCAGCGTAACGAGGAACCGTAGCTTGGGTATCAGCGGCAGCCGCCTGTTGTCGCCGATTGGATCAGGCGGTCAAGCCACAGCCGGGCAGCTCCAGCGCCGTTGCCGTTCGTTGTCGTACATCTCGGTGGTATGCATTCGATCACGGAAAGGTGGCCGTTTTCTCGGCGAGAAATACCCGTCTCCGAAGGCAACGCCGCAATTGCAGACGACAAGTATTGAACGCGGCGATCCTATATATGCGACATCACATCGGCAAGCCGCCATGCTGAAATGACTACGAAGTCTCGTTCAAGGTAGGTCATAAAATTAAATTACCCCACTAGAGGAAAAAAAAAAAGGAAGGCCGTTTTTTTTTACGTTTTCTTCGAAGCGTACCTCTTTCCCTGTTAGAGTTATCACTCCAGGCAGGATGAAACGGCGGCGTTCCTCCGTTCCTCCTAAAAGAACGCGTTACCGGAACGCCGTTCCGTACAACACTGCATTTGTGTGGTAAGCGACTACGTTTTTGTTATTAGGACGAGGTCGGTTTCTACAACATGTGATCGCATCTAGGAGTGCTAGCATATTTATATCGCATTTAAAAGGAAGAGTCTGCGCTGAGAAACTGAGCATGACGTAGGCAGGTGAGACTTGATGACCAGTGCCACAGCGCAGTCAGATGTTTAGGTCTAAACAAGGGGTGTGCGAATGGTGATTCGAATCGAAATCCTTAGCTTCAGCCCTCTTAAGAAAACAACCTGTCGTGGCTCATTCTTCCTCTGCGAAGGTTATTAATGATGTGGTGCTATTTTTAACCACCATCCGCAAATCCCTAGTGTCTAAACAAATTTTCATTCGCCAAGATCTCCCCGTAGATTGCCGCACCCGCCCAAGTACTTTGCGGGAAAGTGAGGCGCACCGGATTCTTTAGTGCAAAGATAGAAATGGACTTTAAAAGGGTGACAGCTTACTACAGCACAGCGCCGTCGCCTCATCACCGACAACGAAATTACCGGAACTAGAGTACGGGCATGTAGATAAGGTGTGGGGGTGTCACTGTAATGCTAAACAATAGCCAACGCTGATGCACGATGCTGTTTTATTGATTACCGTAATTGCAGCCCTAGAGGGACCAGAAAACATCAAAGGAAGAGGTCTCTGCATTGCCATTCCCCGTAGCACAGACGGCAAGGAAAAATCCCGGAGACATTCTATGCTCCATTGCTCCTTACGATGAACTGCTGAGGACGCTACGAGCCATCGAAGCCCATTCAACGGCGTGGGAATGTCATGTGATGTTTCATTTCATTTCATTTTATTACCTTAAAGACCCCTTTCAGGGGTATTACATAAGGGGTGGGCTTACAAAAATAATCAAACATAGGTGCTAGTCTTCAAGATGAGAGGTGATTGGTAACATTTTCGAAGAAGAAGGGGCACCGCGGCCCGCGGGGGTGTGTGGTCACGTGACATTATTGCAGCGCTGGATTGGTTAGGGTGGCTTGTAGCGCCCGCTGCGGCATGTCGTAAGATGAAACAGAGTTTATCCACGTTCTTACTCTCGCGGCGTCGCGTCATCGGCGGCCATAAAATATCGCCTTTGCTCGAGTATCCCCGCGCTGGCTTGTCAATATTAGTATGTTGGCGACGAATGCGCCGCCGAGTAACGCATTGATTACGCGATGGTTTCTTGGACAACGATAATGCCTGCCCGTTGTCGACGAGAATAAAGGAGTGCCGACAGCCTAGGTTTTTCATTCGCCGCCTCCCCGTACTAGTAATTACTGCTAATCACGGATCGGGCACTCTAAACCCCGCTGATCCACCGTGACGTCCAGGGAGGATCTCCGACGCCTTCTTTGGAGCTGCCCAAATCTCCAGTACCTCCTCCGCCTGCTGGCTCCGGCACACGGCCCCAATCTGGCCGCCCCTGAGGGCTACCGAAACTGGACACGGTGCACAAGCATGCCGGAGCCCTGCTGCAATTTCATCCAGGATGCCCACATTACCAACCTCATTTGAACGGTCGTTAGACGAAAAGGGAGTTCACTCTATAACCAATCGCTCCGAGGGGGCTTGGCAGGTAAGTCCGCTGATTGGCTGTTCCCTTTTCTTCCTCCTTTCCCTATTGTCTCGGCTCTTCGTGAAACTTTATGCTTGAACGCGTATGCGACTATACTTCGTCTCACCCTACGATGGACTAAAGGCAGAAGCTACGAACCATCAGATCCAATCACGAGCCACTTAGAAATTGCCTGGTATTTCGTCGATGAACGTTACTGAGTGACTCATCAATTTTATATTGCTAAGAAAGCCACGACATACAGGCTCTTTGCAGTGTCGAAGCTATGCGGGGGCAAGTTCGTCTGCTTCTCGCGCAGGGGGTAGCGGTGACGTCAGAACGCCGAGCCCTGATTGGCTGATCGCGGTCCCCTATCTGAGCGTCGTCTGCTCCTTGCAACGTCGTCTGCTCGCAACGTCGTCTGCGTCTGTCTTACCTTTCCTGCGACTTTTGCAAGTGGAGAGGCCAGATTCACGAAACTATCTTACGCCAAAAATATGCGTAAGACAAAACTTAAAAACAAATTCGTATTCACGAACCGGAAATTTTCGTAAGTTTTGCGCAGGTTACGACAAAATCCTACGACAGCTCCGAAGCTACGCACTTGTTACGATCAAATCAGCATGGCCGACAGCGTCGCGGTCGCGACTGACCAACGGACGTTTATTTTTCTACGTGCGCTTCTCTCGCGTCCCGACTTCAAGCAGCAAGAAAAAAGTAAAAAGTGCTTGAACCAGACCACGACGAACAAGAACGCTGGATCCACAAACACCCGGGAAAAGCTCCAACGGCCACGATTCCACCGACACCGACCAAGCGAACTCGGCAGATAGGCCTAGCAGCCACTCCGACTCGGTGACCGTCTGCCCACGACCGGCTGGCGTGCTGAATGGAATGTGCCCGCGCGACCTTGTGAACCCTTCCCGTATTATACTGTGATCACTGACCTCAATTTTAGATTAAGAGGTCAATCTCTTCCTCTTGTCATCTCCTTGTTTTCCGAGGCAACGGTGACTCCTCGCCGGTGAAAAAGCGGTGAATATCCGACAGACGCAGGAAAGGTAAAGGAGCCATCGCTTTGACTAGCAGACGTAAAGCAGACGACGTTAACTGCGCCAACCCGCCGACGCCGTTAAAGAATGAGGAGTCTTGCCGCACACGAAAGGGGGGAAAAGTATTTGGGAGGGAACTTGCGGACACTAACACGCTCACTCTCGGTTCTTAGCAAACAAACCTCGGCGTCTCGGGACACCTCGCCAGTGAGTACTTTGACTTCCTCCTTGATGCGCGTCTGCTAGTTGTTCGACAAAAACAACGAACCGCTCGAGTTATTTCGTCTGCCTTCTCTGAAAGGCGAAGTCGAGCTCGCTCGTAAAGACCTGCACTTCCGAAAGTCGCAGGAAAGGTAAGACAGACGCAGACGACGTTGCGAGCAGACGTTGTTGCAAAGGAGCAGACGACGCTCAGATAGGGGACCGCGATCAGCCAATCAGGGCTCGGCGTTCTGACGTCACCGCTACTTCCTTTCTCATGCGCAGAAGACGAAAATGAGCCCACTCTGCGAGGCGTATAGAAACGATGCAGCGCATTCTGATCAGGAGCATTATTCGTCCATCCTTAATCGATGCTAAGCATGTCATCGTTTAGCGTGGAACGTGATTGGACCTTGCAGACCCGTAGCTTTCAGCCTTTAGTCCATCGTAAGATGAGACGAAATATAATGTGTTTACCGCGTCAAAAACAAAACGAGTTTCCTCCTGATGACGTTATAGAAGCGTAACTCTGTGGCCGCCCACGATTCTGGTGGTGTCCCAGGAGCGCTGATGGATGTGGCAGACGCCTGTTCTGCTGCAGGTCGCTCTTCAGCTGTACAGTCCACGGAAGCTACGGCAGTCAGTAGTTGAGACACTGCGACGACAGTGACACTTGCGTTCGCTGGTACTTCGTTGCCGGGACTTCTAGCACCAACCGCCAGGATCGCGACATCCGACAGCTCGACAGCTCCGTCTTCTGTGACGTCATTTGTTGCCACGTCGGGACCGCTTTCGGTGCATGGGCGGGATATGAAGTGGTAAACGTAGATACCAGTCAGAGCCACGTTCCAGGCACCGTGGTGAGAGGCAGCAAGAGGCGCTCAGCACCAACATATTCTATAAACACTTTGCAGCAGCTGTGCATGGGCGCCGCCATAACCGACCTTCAGTTTTACAGCGAAGCTGTTTATGGCTAGGGTTCCGTGGACTTTTCATGTGCACAAACAAAAACTCGCCCGCTCTCTTACTGTCGTCGTTTCAAGCGCTTGCGTGCCTAGTTTCCTTCCGCTCTCCCGGGGTGGCGGTCCCGTCACGCGTGTCTAGTTTCCGCCGGCTCCTCGGGGCGGCGATAGGTCGTACCTTTGTTCAAAATTCTGTGTCACGTCGGTGTCGTGTGCTAGACAGCTTCGCTGGTCATCCACCTTCGCAGAGTGGAATGGCTCGTGATATTTGTTTTCCTCTTCTTCCGTTTACTTCACTTCATCATTGCCATAGCAGGCCAGGTCATTGTCATTTTAGATTCTACTGTGTCATGCTCCCCAGCATTGGTCTTTCTGGAGGCTCATCAACGCCCGTTTTAGTGGCTCGGTATCTCGGTAAAACAAGAGAAGGTCAGCAATGCCGGATGTATACTGGCACGTGGGTAAATCGTCTCTACTTCGTTTCACTTTATAGGGCCTCTCCAGCCCAAAAAGAGCGATCGTTGTTCTTCACGCTGCAAACCAGTTTACGAGCCTTCAATTATGATGCTAAATTATAAAATCAAAATAACTAAGATTTAACCAGAAAATGAACTCGAGAGGCTCCGATTTTTATACAAACATTTTCGTTTCGTCCCTGGACGAAACCTGTGACGTAACGAGATACTGCGGCCACTAATCGTGACGCCACGTCTTTTCGGTTCCCCTCCCTGCCAACACCGAGCCGCTCTCCCGAGGCACCCGAAATGTATGTCGGACGATAGCCTCCTATATAAGCTTCCCTAGGAGGCTCTGGTCGGACAAACTGGCAGATGTCTCCTGGATCGGCTGTGGGAGTATCGTAACAGCACAAACAAGACTGTCTCTCGTGGTGTAGAAATTCACTGCCGAGACTGTGGTTGTGATCCCAGTTCACAAAATGCACTGTATTTTCGCGCGGATTGGTGACCCTCCCTTTCTCCCCGCGCCAATCACCAGTTCACCACCAATCGACAGCGCCTCACTACGACCACCCAAGAGCGACACAGCCCACCTGCGCAGCACCTAACTCGATGTGTGTTCCTCCACAGAACTTGCCCCTTCATCTATGTACCGGTTTTAGTTATTTAATAATTTTCGTTCCTTTTTCTGCCATAGAGGCACTGTGGACCCTTTGGTATGGGCGTAATGCCCGTTCACAGTTGCCTTACCCTCCTGGGTTTAACCATTATATAACAAACAAACAAACAAACAAACAAACAAATAAACAAACAAACGAGACCTTCTAAGCATAAATATTATCGAGGCACAGCCTCTGCAAAAAAGCAAACACATTTTCAATCAGCATCGTCAGCTGCACAAAGAAACACAAATCCAACTTTGTCACATGTGTTGAAGGGGTGGTCTATTTGTGTCCCCTTTCCTGTGGAAAATAGTTCATTGGACAGACTAGGCAGTGATTAAATGACCCTCTGCGTGAGCACAACAACAATATAGCCAACTCTAACTCTGGTCACTTAAGCGTTAACTGTAGGGATTGTGTCTGTTCGTGCGCGACTGGACAACTGTGTTGTGTTAGGCAAGAGTAAAAACCAGCTCACCCGAAAAATTATAGAAACGGAGAACATTGTACGACAGGATGCCGAGTGCGTTAGCACTTCGTCCTTAGCTTTATCGGAAAAAGACCTGCATTACTGAGAGAGCAGGTGTTTTCGATAGTCGGGCAGTATATCCACTGGTTTCTTTTTGTATTTCTGATATAATTTTTGTAATTATTTTTTGTAACTCTTGGACTTTTTTGTAACTCACGGACTATTTATACCAAGGGTGTATTCGACAGTAGACCAGCATATCACCTGTTTTATTCATGTTCGTGATTAATTTCGTAATTATTTTTGTAATTTTTGTAACTCTTGGACTCGGTAGTGTTATAATTATTCTCCTTTCTTTTCCTTTCCTTTGCCTTCTATTTACTTTTTTCTAGTCTTCTTTCCCTCTTTTTTACGTTTCTCTCTTTGCCTTATCTTCCACTTTTCCTTCCTTTCTCTTGTTTGTTGGACTGGCAACCTACTGTTTGGTGTCGAAGAAAGAAAGTTTGAAATACAGATGAATTGATAGTTCAGCACTGTGTGAGTGTATTTTTGTGTTTTTGGATTTTTGAGTAACTGTGTACCTGTGCACTGATTTGTAATTACGGCTTTCCCAGTTGTTAAGGTAAATCGCTCGTGAGTAGGTAAAGATATATTGGGAGCACCGCAGAGTGCATCTGTTTATCAGATGTTTTTGTTGGTATTTGCTGGTTGGTAGGATGAGTTCTTCCTTCCAGTGCCGTCGGAACAAGTGTGGTAAGGAAACGATCGCCCCCCCCCCCCTTCCCTAGGAATTAAAAAAAGTTAGTGTAACCAGTGCGGGGGAAGGAAAATTATATCTCGCTCGCCCCGTCTCCGTCCGCTGTTCCTGAGGAGTGCCGTGGATGGCACGACGCTAGTATTCCGAAAAACGAAATAAAAAGTTTGGTTGCTTTAAACTTTGTGAATCGTTGCGATTCGGACAAGCAACCCCCATCACGACTAAATAAAAGGAAGCGTCGGTCGCCACAGCAATAACTATTTTGCTAGCGACTATAACCAGCTTTTAATATGCACTAACGTGGTGAATCGAGTGAGCGATTGAGTGATTCATTGATTAACCTCCGAATTAGTCATGAATGATAAATCGTGATAGAATGTTTTATCCGGGTAGTTGTTTCGGTTCGGAGTTCGTATAAGTCGGGCAGACAAATATGAAGTTAACAACTGTTGCTGCACTATGTTTTGTGCCTTCATTAGCGCCTTCACGAGACACTACACTTACTCTTTTTGTACTTGTCATAGGGAGTGATTGCAATGTTTAAATAATATTGTAAAAGTGTTTCTTATGGTATATTTACGTGGAAGTCACAACGTCAAGTTTGAGATGAATCTCCAAATGCCAATTAAGACGTAAAAACGATCAATAGCAATATATGGAGTTATGTTTTATGTATTATGTTTGGAGATCAGTAAACTCACTCTATTAATAAAAATTAATTAGTCATTTCAAAAGTGGAAGTTCCCCTGGTTATTTTTAAATTCGACAGCATTTAGAAATAACCCGATCAATCTCACTTGTGCATTTTAGTGCGAATGGCGAACAGCACTGAAATATGCGGACATACAATACTTGTGATTCATTACGAGTGCAAGTGAATAAGCAATATCATGAAAATGCATGAACTTAGTGCTTGCACAGCAGCTCAGCGTCTAAAATAACTCTTAACACAAATGATAATTATAAAAAAGACTATTATTATTACCATACGTCATGATCCCTCTCAACTGCAGGAATTTATTGCTTTTGAAATTAATCTGCTATATTCAGACGCAGGCATATCTCAGCCTCTCAACGTGAGCGATGGCATCTAAGGTAAGGACACAGACCCGTCTAATCATGATGGTTCACCCAGCCGAACTGAGACGTTCGTGCCGAGTTGAAATGTCCACCCGAACAAAAAATGAAAAGCCGGATCGAAGTGTCCCGTCTACTTGACGGCTTGAGCCGAATCGGAACCTTCCGTGGAACCGAAACTTTTAGCCCGATTCGCACTTCAACCAAATAGAAACCGATATTACACCGTTAGACTGGAGCCAATTTTTCACTGAAAATGTAATGACTCATTTTACGGAAAAGCGAATGATTTCATAAAATACGGCATTCGAACACTTCTATTTTTATTTTATTGGTCACCACGGAGACATACTATACAATGCATAAAGTCAGCAAACACAAAATACGATGAGAGAGACTGGCAACACTAAAAACGTTTTCCGATGTGAGCACCTTTGTTTTAGTTCGGTCAAGTATCTGCTATTTCCAATGAAACATCTCTCCTTCTTTTGACGTGAAGGCTGAGAGAACGATATAAAGAGAAAAATGTTTGAGACCACAGAGGCTTCAGTTTAGGCAATAAATAGAATAAGCCAAGCGCAATGTCAGCTAATATTTGGAATATTTTTAATCACTGGTGCCAATGAAATCGACTTCAATATCGGGTATATTTATGGGTGTAAGAAAATTGACAGTGTATAAATATCTTTGAATTACAGTATCAATCCCAGTTAGACTGGGTAAACATTTGAGTTAAAAGAAAACGTATATCTTTTCTCTCAACCTCCAAATTACATTACTTACAAATAACCAACTGCTGCAAGGTCACAAACATACCAACACTACACATAATTCATCGGTGTTCCTTCCAATAGAAATTGAGAACCTTCTAAAAATTGAATGCTACCGTAACTTGGTGTCCATTAGAAGGACACTATATACGCGGCATGATGCTACATTAGCATGCGTATCACATGACAGGATACGCTGTTGTGTATGCCTTCATCAAATACCTCAACGTGGGTTATTTTAAAATTATTTTTGTTTTCAATAGGTGTTTAAAGAAAAGTGAAGATGAGGACAATAGAATGTTACCACCTTCGTGTCAGTGATATTTCATTTATTTTCCACATCAACATGAAACGAAGTGAAGAACACACGTTGACCCAAACTAAACCAGAAATATGCTTCTTACCAAAAAGAGGCTTAGTGTACAGTGAAGCGGCTAGCTTTCTGTCTGTTAATTTATTAAAGTGTTTTTTGTTTGTTATGAGGGACAAATGCCTGTCCATGTTCTATTCCGAAAAGTCAGCGGTGTACTAATCGCAGCGGTCTACAGGGACTTTTCTCTCAGATGATGTTTGTTCCGGCAAAATATACCGACAAATGAGGGTTCAATTTGTTTGTATCACCGTCACATTAGTGTAGCATGACACGATAGGCAAGACTATTTTATAAATGACTTCACAGTAGTGTGAACACACCGTACAAAAACTCAAACGAGGCAACTGATTCGCATTAACCGAGAGGGCCCTCGAACGCTGCGTCGAATGACCCAGTAAATGCATAAAAGCCGAGAGTTCAGCATTCTCGTAGCAGCAACGAGAAGGGGGCACACAAAAAGTGCAACAACCATTATGACAATGTCCGCGTCGCAGCATCCACGGAGAAAATATATCCAGTTGCCATAAACAACTCTAGATTACGTAAAAACAAAATACCGAGGGAACGTAGGAAGCTTGCATATATAGCTTAGCCAGACGGCAGTACAATTTAAAAATAGCACGAATGTTAAAAATTCACCTAAAATGGCACATATAAAGGACAAGACAAGTGGCGACACTTGCGAAACGTGAAACGTTTTGATAAGCTCCCTTTTTTAACCCAGGGAAGCAAACATCTACGAGGAAGTGTCTCTGACACGTCTAGACATCAGGATCACAGTACTGGATTTGCAGATGCACGTTTGAGACCCGCCGTCTAGTAATACAACGGTTGAACTGTTAACAATAGTACAACTGTTAAGAAACGACTAGTGTGTAGTGTTATGCAAACCCATATTGTTTACGAATCTGTGTATGTGCAGCGCTTACTATCTGAAGAAAGTATTTGTTAATAACGGTGTTATTATAACTAGGTGCTCTTTCGCCATGAAACCACTGGGATCAAGCTCGGTTTCCCGGAACGTTGGGGATTGTCAATAAATTTGGGAGTTGGTATGTTGGGCTGTTTTTAAGATAAAGAATGTCATATATAAAAGTTATTCTATTTCTAATTTGTTTTACTGCCTTACCTACCTCACAAGCGAATAGTAACACATTTTCAAGAACTTCAGAATTACATGGGCATTAATCCTTGCACAAAACTTAGCCCTTCTTTTGTGTTTAAAAAAATATTTTGAGTATCAAAACCAAATCACGAAACAAAAAGATGCATTCTCTGACTAGTACTTTTATCCACACTAAACGCCAGTAAAGCCACATTTGACCTAAATGTTTTAACTTAATATGCGATTAAAAGTCTGGATCATTTTAAAGCTGCAGTACTTTTATTGAAATAAAACCGCTTTCGGTGTTTGTAGGGCTACCAATCCCTACGCGAACTGTGGTGACCACTCTCGCTAAAAGAATAAAAATAATATGACGATGCCTTCCACATCAGTAAGGTATACACTGCGCGATAATCTAAGAAAATTACTTGCAAGAAACGTTTAATATCATCACTCTGCGAATACTATTATATAGACAATGTCAGGATACAATTCTTAGGTGGTGCTCTTCTAATGTAAGTCTGTACGGTAAAGTTGAGTTACAAACTTGCAACTAAACCAATAGAACATTTATAATATGATATGTCCGGGACAGCATGGAGCGCGATAAGGCGAGATTCAATTCATCACGTAAATTGCTAAGAAATAAACAATTGAACAGTTACACCCTTCCTAAAATTTGCAAACAATGCATATTTGGCTAATTATGTTATGAAACGAATTTCCATACCAACATGATGGCGATATTATAATTTCTGCACGGCTTAATCAGACTAATTTGTTTCTCAAATTTGATCATCTGTTACGTTTTATATGGCGCGTTATTTGGTAAAGTGGAGCTGGAACTGGGCCTCAATAATATCTTTCCCATTCTTAATATAGTATATTTAAGCCTGCCAGTATCTAGCTTTTATGAGCCTCTACGACTTCGGAATTATTGTGATTCCAACTCAATCTTCAATTATGCGCCTACTGTACATGTTCGCTTTGACTTTACTGTACTGTAACACACGATAATAAAACTACAGTAATGTCTCCATTAATATTGTTGTATTTTAACTATTCTTCTTTCTCTTGGTTTTATTTTTGATAAAAAAAACTGCGACGTATAAAATGCGGCAAAACATTTTGAGTAATTGATGCGCTAGGGCAAGGTCACGGAATGCAGTCATTGACATGCTGTATACCATCTTGTTAACTTAAACATTTTAAAATTACTGTAAATGCACTAAATTATTTTTAACTTAATGTTATCCAGCCCACAGATGTCATAAGACGCGTCTCTTTATAACTTCAATTACTCTATATGACATTATTAATTACACTGCTATCCTAGAGATTATATTGAAGCA
>JAZHYW010036413.1:0-52208 GCA_037355805.1 Ixodes ricinus
AAACGAAATTCATAAGGTGGCTTAATTGGACAAGCATTACAAACAATCTGTTTCTTTTGTTGTTTGTCTGTCGTTCGCGCTATTTATTGTTCATTTTGTTTGCCCTCTACGGTAGTAAGCAATCCGCCAAACTTTCTCCTTTTCTCTCTCTGTTCCGCAGAAATCCCTGGCGATGCGACAACTCCCTGGTGCGAACACTGCAGGACCTAGACACGAGGATGGTCGAGGTGTCCCGGTCGCCCCCAGTGCTACCTGGCGCCCTAGAGTCACAGCCCCAAACCAGAGGAAGAACACCCTGGGATGCCGCGCCCAATACCATCTAAAAGACAAAGCCTGCGTAGCTGCTGCTTTGTGGCAACTGTCTCTCGCGCTTCGGTGTTTAATGCCGCTTGGGACGGATTCGGGACCCGCTAACGACGACGTCATGCGCAAGCTTTGTCTTCTAGGAGGTATTGCGCCACCCCTGTGGAACGACTCCCATCAACACTTCACCCTTTCCCCAACTATTTCCTTCCGAGAGGCGGCGGCCGTTAAGAACACAGTACACGTTCATTTGGCGAGTCGTAAACTCAGAGTCCCCTTAGTGTCCCTAGTTTGGCCTATTTTTTATCGACTGTCGTCGTCAATAGGTGACCGGGACGCCGCCGGATAAAAGTAGATTTTTTTTTATAGCCGTAGTTGTTAAGACCCCACCTCAGTCGAATGTTTGGTGCGTCGTGGTTTCAAACCTCTCATAATTTTTCCAAAGGATTCGCAATGTTACCAAGCTTCTGATGAATAACGGAAATAATTTTACCTCGAAATTGACTCCAAAGAGTTTTACTTAAGTTTCTTCACCGAGAGTATGACATAAAGTTCCTAATCCTCGGCAACCTTTAGGAGGTGCTAAGAGTTGGGAAAATATATGACGCGAAAAATCTTGTCGATCGCCTTTGACGTGATGCAGACATTCAGGAGGCTTTGACGACATGTAAACTTTCTGTAGGTTGTCGAAACAAATTTTGAAAATAATACATGTCTTTCATGTCAACGGTATTTCCAAGAAATCGCCTGAAAAGGCAGCTATAAACACAACTGTTGATTCCTAGAAGAAACAAATACCACTAAAATTTTATTGCTTACATGTGAGTTAGGGTTGCAAATTAACGAACCGTTCAACGAAGATTAAGAACTATTGGAGGCTGCTCACATGGGTTTATGAGAAAGCAGCAAACAACGGGATGATTTTCATAAAAACCACCGTGGAATGAAGCGGGATGGCTAGCTTCAAAAAGCAACAACTGGGCACTATTTTGTAGTGGCTGAAGTAATGCTGTTATCTAAAACTTCTTCGAGAAAAACGACCAGCAAACTTGACTTCGATTTAGCGCTTTCATATGTGCCGCTGCCAGCAAAAGTGAAATGGTATTCATAGGTCGCGAGCGTTTAGCAATGTTCCTGCTTACACTTCCGAACTCAATATTGTTTCTACAATCTCAGAATTTCTCACAAATATGCCTTAGAACATGTATGGTGAAAGGACTATAAACAGTCTTTCGTCTTCGACTTGTGTCTACGAAGTAAGTCTTCAACGGTCTAAGCTTAGAAAAAATTGATAAAATTGAAAATAAGCAAAAAAATGAAATACATGAGCATGCTAAGGTTCAAGCACCTTAGCATGAATGCCACTAAAGAAACAGAGTTGGGAGTGTTAGAAAATAGACTTTGAATGTCGTATCCTTTCAGCTCTGAACCGGTAGCACTATTGAGATTACATGTAGTCACTGAAAAAATTAAAACGGCAGGGAGATCCTTAAGCGCACATTCTTACTTTCGATGGTAACGCTTCCGAGACTGCTGTGCTTCCAGCGCGCAAGCCCAGACAAAGCGCGGTAGAAGGCATCGACAGCTTGCTGAAAGCCGGGCATGCGAAAAAGACACCCCGCCGTTGTCAACCTGCTAGTGACAACAGAAAGGGAATTAATGTTACAGCACGGAACTGAGAGTAGCCGCGGAGAAAAGACAACGTTTGGACGTTAATGGGTTATCTTGCACAAATTTACACGGTACGAGGGCACGCAACGTTCATTGAGACCTATTTCCGGTGCAAAACCGAATCTCCTGAGAACAGACTTGTGCTAAAATACATTAAGTTATTTCCATTAATGGCAGGCAGAAGGCGTCAAATAAAGATGAACACACTAAAAAATAAAGAACAAACAAACAACCTAAGCGGGAGGTGAAGTCTAGCTGGTCCTCAGATTAGCACGCACGATAGAACCGTTCCAATTGCTTCAATATAATCTCTAGGATAGCAGTGTAATTAATAATGTCATAGAGTAATTGAAGTTATAAAAGACGCGTCTTATGACGTCTGTGGGCGGATAACATTAAGTTAAAAATAATTTAGTGCATTTACAGTAATTTTAAAATGTTTAAGTTAACAAGATGGTATACAGCATGTCAATGACTGCATTGTGACCTTGCCTAGCGCATCAATTACTCAAAATGTTTTGCCGCATTTTATACGTCGCAGTTTTTTTATCAAAAATAAAACCAAGAGAAAGAAGAATAGTTAAAATACAACAATATTAAGGAGACATTACTGTAGTTTTATTATCGTGTGTTGGCACAGTAAAGTCAAAGCGAACATGTACAGTAGGCATAAATTGAGATTGAAGTTGGAATCACAATAATTCCGAAGTCGTAGAGGCTCATAAAAGCTAGATACTGGCAGGCTTAAATATACTATATTAAGAATGGGAAAGATATTATTGAGGCCCAGTTCCAGCTCCACTTTACCAAATAACGCGCCATATAAAACGTAACAGATGATCAAATTTGAGAAACAAATTAGTCTGATTAAGCCGTGCAGAAATTATATTATCGCCATCATGTTGGTATGGAAATTCGTTTCATAACATAATTAGCCAAATATGCATTGTTTGCAAATTTTAGGAAGGGTGTAACTGTTCAATTGTTTATTTCTTAGCAATTTACGTGATGAATTGAATCTCGCCTTATCGCGCTCCATGCTGTCCCGGACATATCATATTATAAATGTTCTATTGGTTTAGTTGCAAGTTTGTAACTCAACTTTACCGCACAGACTTACATTAGAAGAGCACCACCTAAGAATTGTATCCTGACATTGTCTATATAATAGTATTCGCAGAGTGATGATATTAAACGTTTCTTGCAAGTAATTTTCTTAGATTATCGCGCAGTGTATACCTTACTGATGTGGAAGGCATCGTCATATTATTTTTATTCTTTTAGCGAGAGTGGTCACCACAGTTCGCGCAGGATTGGTGCCCTATAAACACCGAAAGCGGTTTTATTTCCATAAAAAGTACTGCAGCTTTAAAATGATCCAGACTTTTAATCGCATATTAAGTTAAAACATTTAGGTCAAATGTGGCTTTACTGGCGTTTAGTGTGGATAAAAGTACTAGTCAGAGAATGCATCTTTTTTTTTGTATTTGGTTTTGATACTCAAAATATTTTTTTTTAAATACTAAAGAAGGGCTAAGTTTTGTGCAAGGATTAATGCCCATGTAATTCTGAAGTTCTTGAAAATGTGTTACTATTCGCTTGTGAGGTAGGTAAGGCAGTAAAAAGATTACAAATAGAATAACTTTTATATATGACATTCTTTATCTTAAAAACAGCCCAACATACCAACTCCCAAATTTATTGACAATCCCCAACGTTCCGGGAAACCGAGCTTGATCCCAGTGGTTTCATGGCGAAAGAGCACCTAGTTATAATAACATCGTTATTAACAAATACATTTCTTCAGATAGTAAGCGCTGCACATACACAGATTCGTAAACAATATGGGTTTGCATAACACTACACACTAGTCGTTTCTTAACAGTTGTACTATTGTTAACAGTTCAACCGTTGTATTACTAGACGGCGGGTCTCAAACGTGCATCTGCAAATCCAGTACTGTGATCCTGATGTCTAGACGTGTCAGAGACACTTCCTCGTAGATGTTTGCTTCCCTGGGTTAAAAAAGGGAGCTTATCAAAACGTTTCACGTTTCGCAAGTGTCGCCACTTGTCTTGTCCTTTATATGTGCCATTTTAGGTGAATTTTTAACATTCGTGCTATTTTTAAATTGTACTGCCGTCTGGCTAAGCTATATATGCAAGCTTCCTACGTTCCCTCGGTATTTTGTTTTTACGTAATCTAGAGTTGTTTATGGCAACTGGATATATTTTCTCCGTGGATGCTGCGACGCGGACATTGTCATAATGGTTGTTGCACTTTTTGTGTGCCCCCTTCTCGTTGCTGCTACGAGAATGCTGAACTCTCGGCTTTTATGCATTTACTGGGTCATTCGACGCAGCGTTCGAGGAGCCCTCTCGGTTAATGCGAATCAGTTGCCTCGTTTGAGTTTTTGTACGGTGTGTTCAGACTACTGTGAAGTCATTTATAAAATAGTCTTGCCTATGTGTCATGCTACACTAATGTGACCGTGATACAAACAAATTGAACCCTCATTTGTCGGTATGTTTTGGCGGAACAAACATCATCTGAGAGAAAAGTCCCTGTAGACCGCTGCGATTAGTACACCGCTGACTTTTCGGAATAGAACATGGACAGGCATTTGTCCCTCATAACAAACAAAAAACACTTTAATAAATTAACAGACAGAAAGCTAGCCGCTTCACTGTACACTAAGCCTCTTTTGGTAAGAAGCATATTTCTGGTTTAGTTTGGGTCAACGTGTGTTCTTCACTTCGTTTCATGTTGATGTGGAAAATAAATGAAATATCACTGACACGAAGGTGGTAACATTCTATTGTCCTCATCTTCACTTTTCTTTAAACACCTATTGAAAACAAAAATAATTTTAAAATAACCCACGTTGAGGTATTTGATGAAGGCATACACAACAGCGTATCCTGTCATGTGATACGCATGCTAATGTAGCATCATGCCGCGTATATAGTGTCCTTCTAATGGACACCAAGTTACGGTAGCATTCAATTTTTAGAAGGTTCTCAATTTCTATTGGAAGGAACACCGATGAATTATGTGTAGTGTTGGTATGTTTGTGACCTTGCAGCAGTTGGTTATTTGTAAGTAATGTAATTTGGAGGTTGAGAGAAAAGATATACGTTTTCTTTTAACTCAAATGTTTACCCAGTCTAACTGGGATTGATACTGTAATTCAAAGATATTTATACACTGTCAATTTTCTTACACCCATAAATATACCCGATATTGAAGTCGATTTCGTTGGCACCAGTGATTAAAAATATTCCAAATATTAGCTGACATTGCGCTTGGCTTATTCTATTTATTGCCTAAACTGAAGCCTCTGTGGTTTCAACACTTTTCTATTTATATCGTTCTCTCAGCCTTCACGTCAAAAGAAGGGAGATGTTTCATTGGAAATAGCAGATACTTGACCGAACTAAAACAAAGGTGCTCACATCGGAAAACGTTTTTAGTGTTGCCAGTCTCTCTCATCGTATTTTGTGTTTGCTGACTTTATGCATTGTATAGTATGTCTCCGTGGTGACCAATAAAATAAAAATGGAAGTGTTCGAATGCCGTATTTTATGAAATCATTCGCTTTTCCGTAAAATGATTCATTACATTTTCAGTGAAAAATTGGCTCCAGTCTAACGGTGTAATATCAGTTTCTATTTGGTTGAAGTGCGAATCGGGCTAAAAGTTTCGGTTCCACGGAAGGTTCCGATTCGGCTCAAGCCTCAAGTAGACGGGACCACTTCGATCCGGCTTTTCATTTTTGTTTGGGTGGACATTTCAACTCGGCACGAACGTCTCAGTTCGGCTGGGTGAACAATCATATTAGACGGGTCTGTGTCCTTACCTTAGATGCCATCGCTCACGTTGAGAGGCTGAGATATGCCTGCGTCTGAATATAACAGATTAATTTCAAAAGCAGCAAATTCCTGCAGTTGAGAGGGATCATGAGGTATGGTAATAATAATAGTATTTTTTTATAATTTTCATTTGTGTTAGAGTTTTTTTAGACGCTGAGCTGCTGTGCAAGCACTAAGTTCATGCATTTTGATGATATTGCTTATTCACTTGCACTCGTAATGAATCACAAGTATTGTATGTCCGCATATTTCAGTGCTGTTCGCCATTCGCACTAAAATGCACAAGTGAAATTGATCAGGTTATTTGTAAATGCTGTCGAATTTAAAAATAACCAGGGGAACTTCCACTTTTGAAATGACTAATTAATTTTTATTAATAGATTGAGTTTACTGATCTCCAAACATAATACATAAAACATAACTCCATATTTTGCTATTGATCGTTTTTACGTCATAATTGGCATTTGGAGATTCATCTCAAACTTGACGTTGTGACTTCCACGTAAATATACCATAAGAAACACTTTTACAATAATATTTAAACATTGCAATCACTCCGTCATAATGACAAAAGTAAGTGTGGTGTCCCGTGAGGCGCTAATGAACACTATGCCAAGGGGGGGGGGTAAGGGGGCAACCCTGCCCCTCCCCCCCCAGTGCCTCCCCCTCCCCCGGAGGCAATTTGACAGGTGGACCCCCGGTGCACACAAAGATGGGATAATAGTGTCCCCCCCCCCAAAAATGGGTCTGGATCACCTGAAAACATAGTGCAGCAACAGTTGTTAACTTCATATTTGTTTGCCCGACTTATACGAACTCCGAACCGAAACAGCTACCCGGATAAAACATTCTATCGCGATATATCATTCATGACTAATTCGGAGGTTAATCAATGAATCACTCAATCGCTCACTTTCGATTCAGCACGTTAGTGCATATTAAAAGCTGGTTATAGTCGCTAGCAAAATAGTTATTTGCTGTGGCGACCGATGCTTCCTTTTATTTAGTCGTGATGGGGGTTGCTTGTCCGAATCGCAACGATTCACAAAGTTTAAAGCAACCAAACTTTTATT
Source organism: Ixodes ricinus (assembly GCA_037355805.1). Classification (NCBI taxonomy): domain Eukaryota; kingdom Metazoa; phylum Arthropoda; class Arachnida; order Ixodida; family Ixodidae; genus Ixodes; species Ixodes ricinus. The sequence goes on from JAZHYW010036413.1 coordinate 6,920, forward strand.
TCGTTTTTCGGAATACTAGCGTCGTGCCATCCACGGCACTCCTCAGGAACAGCGGACGGAGACGGGGCGAGCGAGATATAATTTTCCTTCCCCCGCACTGGTTACACTAACTTTTTTTAATTCTAGGGAAGGGGGGGGGGCGATCGTTTCCTTACCACACTTGTTCCGACGGCACTGGAAGGAAGAACTCATCACTACCAACCAGCAAATGCCGAAAAAACATTCTGCGATGCTCCGTAATATATCTTTACCTACTCACTAAGCGATTTACCTTAACAACTGGGAAAGTCGTAATTACAAATCAGTGCACAGGTACACAGTTACTCAAAAATCCAAAAACACAAAAATACACTCACACAGTGCTGAACTATCAATTCATCTGTATTTCAAACTTTCTTTCTTCGACACCAAACAGTAGGTTGCCAGTCCAACAAACAAGAGAAAGGAAGGAAAAGTGGAAGATAAGGCAAAGAGAGGAAACGTAAAAAAGGGGAAAAAGACTAGAAAAAAGTAAATAGAAGGCAAAGGAAAGGAAAAGAAAGGAGAATAATTATAACACTACCGAGTCCAAGAGTTACAAAAATTACAAAGATAATTACGAAATTAATCACGAACATGAATAAAACAGGTGATATGCTGGTCTACTGTCGAATACACCCTTGGTATAAATAGTCCGTGAGTTACAAAAAAGTCCAAGAGTTACAAAAAATAATTACAAAAATTATATCAGAAATACAAAAAGAAACCAGTGGATATACTGCCCGACTATCGAAAACACCTGCTCTCTCAGTAATGCAGGTCTTTTTCCGATAAAGCTAAGGACGAAGTGCTAACGCACTGGGCATCCTGTCGTACAATGTTCTCCGTTTCTATAATTTTTCGGGTGAGCTGGTTTTTACTCTTGCCTAACACAACACAGTTGTCCAGTCGCGCACAACAGACACAATCCCTACAGTTAACGCTTAAGTGACCAGAGTTAGAGTTGGCTATATTGTTGTTGTGCTCACGCAGAGGTCATTTAATCACTGCCTACTCTGTCCAATGAACTATTTTCCACAGGAAAGGGGACACAAATAGACCACCCCTTCAACACATGTGACAAAGTTGGATTTGTGGTTCTTTGTGCAGCTGACGATGCTGATTGAAAATGTGTTTGCTTTTTTGCAGAGGCTGTGCCTCGATAATATTTATGCTTAGAAGGTACTCGTTTGTTTGTTTATTTGTTTGTTTGTTGTTTGTTGTATGTATATAATGGTTAAACCCAGGAGGGTAAGGCAACTGTGAACGGGCATTACGCCTATACCAAAGGGTCCACAGTGCCTCTATGGCAGAAAAAGGAACGAAAATTATTAAATAACTAAAACCGGTACATAGATGAAGGGGCAAGTTCTGTGGAGGAACACACATCGAGTTAGGTGCTGCGCAGGTGGGCTGTGTCGCTCTTGGGTGGTCGTAGTGAGGCGCTGTCGATTGGTGGTGAACTGGTGATTGGCGCGGGGAGAAAGGGAGGGTCACCAATCCGCGCGAAAATACAGTGCATTTTGTGAACTGGGGATCACAACCACAGTCTCGGCAGTGAATTTCTACACCACGAGAGACAGTCTTGTTTGTGCTGTTACGATACTCCCACAGCCGATCCAGGAGACATCTGCCAGTTTGTCCGACCAGAGCCTCCTAGGGAAGCTTATATAGGAGGCTATCGTCCGACATACATTTCGGGTGCCTTGGGAGAGCGGCTCGGTGTTGGTAGGGAGGGGAACCGAAAAAGACGTGGCGTCACGATTAGTGGCCGCAGTATCTTGTTACGTCACAGGTTTCGTCCAGGGACGAAACGAAAATGTTTGTATAAAAATCGGAGCCTCTCGAGTTCATTTTCTGGTTAAATCTTAGTTATTTTGATTTTATAATTTAGCATCATAATTGAAGGCTCGTAAACTGGTTTGCAGCGTGAAGAACAACGATCGCTCTTTTTGGGCTGGAGAGGCCCTATAAAGTGAAACGAAATAGAGACGATTTACCCACGTGCCAGTATACATCCGACATTGCTGACCTTCTCTTGTTTTACCGAGATACCGAGCCACTAAAACGGGCGTTGACGAGCCTCCAGAAAGACCAATGCTGGGGAGCATGACACAGTAGAATCTAAAATGACAATGACCTGGCCTGCTATAGCAGTATGAAGTGAAGTAAACGGAAGAAGAGGAAAACAAAAATCACGAGCCATTCCACTCTGCGAAGGTGGATGACCAGCGAAGCTGTCTAGCACACGACGCAGACGTGACACAGAATTTTGAACAAAGGTACGACCTATCGCCGCCCCGAGGAGCCGGCGGAAACTAGACACGCGTGACGGGACCGCCACCCCGGAAGAGCGGAAGGAAACTAGGCACGCAAGCGTTTGAAACAACGACAGTAAGAAAGCGGGCGAGTTTCTTTCTTTTTTGTGCACATGAAAAGTCTACAGAACCCTAGCCATAAACAGCTTCGCTGTAAAACTGAAGGTCGGTTATGGCGGCGCCCATGCACAGCTGCTGCAAAGTGTTTATAGAATATGTTGGTGCGAGCGCCTCTTGCTGCCTCTCACCATGGTACCTGGAACGTGGCTCTGAATCATGTCGCTTTCTATCCCGCCCATGCACCGAAAGCGGTCCCGACGTGGCAACAAATGACGTCACAGAAGACGGACTGTCGTGCTGTCTGATGTCGCGATCCTGACGGTGGGTGCTAGAAGTCCCGGCAACGAAGTACAGTCGCCGGCCATATGAGCTCCCCCGGCCGAACGCCGACCGGATCAGCGAAAATCCCGCAGGCGGCGCGTCGAGCGTTGCCGCGTTTTGGGAGCCGGGCTATTGGGACCATACCATTCCGTTATTAAAGGGGTGGACGCATAACTTTTATCGGGATTCCAGCCTTTAGAAGTGTAAATAACAAAAACATGGCCGATTAGAATCGCCGTTTTCGGGTGTTGGCCCCAAGTGTTCAGAGATTATGTCATAGCTGCTGATAAACTGGAGCTTGCTTTAGGCGTAGATAAAGCAGCAGTGTTCGATCGATGCTTACAAATGAAAAAAAAATGTTTGATATGATATTAGGCATGACAACAATGATCCCTCGGCAAGCGAGGAGTGGCCGACCAGGAAGCCATCTGCGAAGTCATCGTGTAGAGAATTACCCTTGGCGAAGCAACACGCTACTGAGCGCAGAACAATAGAGTCTCCTCGATAAAACGCGTTCATGAAATGTGCCTGAATCTTTATTCTGCCTCGACACAAATCTTTTTTTTGTTGCTATCTATAGCATATCCTTATAGATGAAATAAATTATTCAAAATCGCTTGTCATTGTCTAGTCTAGGTTTAAGAAAGATTGTAAGAAAGCTTGTGCGTAGGATTACTCTTCGGGTAGGAAATATCTAAAATGACAAACCGGTTTTGCAAATAAAAAAGTAGCATATAACACGTCAGAGATATTGTGCAGTGAAGAATTTCGATAAGCCGTCTGCGTTTACCTACAACCGGAAGCGGGATTGTAATCGGCCGTGCTTCAGATTCACGTTCCAAAACGCGGAATGCTATTAAACTTCCTGCGTCCACCCCTTTGATAACGGAATGGTATGGTCCCGATAGCCCGGCTCCCAGAACGCGGCAACGCTCGACGCGCCGCATGCGGGATTTTCGCTGCTCCGGTCGGCGTTCGGCCGGGGAGCTCATATGGCCGGCGACTGTACCAGCGAACGCAAGTGTCGCTGTCGTCGCAGTGTCTCAACTACTGACTGTCGTAGCTTCCGTGGACTGTACAGCTGAAGAGCGACCTGCAGCAGAACAGGCGTCTGCCACATCCATCAGCCGCTCCTGCGACACAGCAAAATCGCGGGCGGCCGCAGGATTACACTTCTATAACGGCATCAGGCTGAAACTCTTTTTTTTTTTTTTTTACGCGATAAACGCATTAGTCGGATACGCGTTCCAAGCACTGAAGTTTCACGAAGAGCCGAGACAATAGGAAAGGAGGAAGAAAAGGGAACAGCCAATCAGCGGACTTATTTGCCAAGCCCCCTCGGAGCTATTGGTTATAGAGTGAACTCCCTTTTCGTCTTACAACCGTTCAAATGAGGTTGGTAATGTGGGCATCCTGGATGAAATTGCAGTAGGGCTCCGGCATGCTTGTGCACCGTGTCCAGTTTCGGTAGCCCTCAGGGGGCGGCCAGATTGGGACCGTGTGCCGGAGCCAGCAGGCGGAGGAGGTACTGGAGATTTGGGCAGCTCCAAAGAAGGCGTCAGAGATCCTCCCTGGACGTCACGGTGGATAAGCGGGGTTTAGAGTGGCCGATCCGTGATTACCAGTAATTACTAGTACGGGGAGGCGGCGAATGAAAAACCTAGGCTGTCGGCACCCTTTATTCTCGTCGACAACGGGCAGGCATTATCGTTGTCCAAGAAACCATCGCGCAATCAATGCGTTACTCGGCGGCGCATTCGTCCCAACATAATAATATTGACAAGCCAGCGCGGGGATACTCGAGCAAAGACGATATTTTCTGGCCGCCGATGACGCGACGCCGCGAGGGTAAGAACGTGGATGGATTCTGTTTCATCTTACGACATGCCCCAGCGGGCGCTACAAGCCACCCCTAACCAATCCAGCGCTGCAATATTTTCACGAGACCACACACCCCGCGGGCCGCGGTGCCCCTCCCAAACATCACATGACATTCCCACGCCGTTGGATAGGCTTCGATGGCTTGCAGCGTCCTGGGCAGTTCATCAGTAAGGAGCAATGGAGCACAGAGTGTCTCCCAGGATTTTCCTTGCCACCTGTGCTATGGGGAATGGCAATGCAGAGACCTCTTCCTTTGATGTTTTCTGGTCCCTCTAGGGCTGCAATTACGGTAATCAATAAAACAGCATCGTGCATCCGCGTTGGCTATTGTTTAGCATTACAGTGACACCCCCACACCTTATCTACATGCCCGTACTCTAGTTCCGGTAATTTCGTTGTCGGTCATGAGGCGACGGCGCTGTGCTGTAGTAAGCTGTCACCCTTTTAAAGTCATTTCCATCTTTACACCAAAGATTCCGGTGCGCCTCCTTTCCCGCAAAGTACTTGGGCAGGTGCGGCAATCCACGGGGAGATCTTGGCGAATGAAAATTTGTTTAGACAATAGGGATTTGCGGATGGTGGTTAAAAATAGCACCACATCATTAATAACCTTCGCAGAGGAAGAATGAGCCATGACAGGTTGTTTTCTTAAGACGGCTGAAGCTAAGGATTTCGATTGGAATCACCATTCGCACACCCCTTGTTTAGACCTAAACATCTGACTGCGCTGTGGCACTGGTCATCAGGTCTCACCTGCCTACGTCATGCTCAGTGTCTCAGCGCAGACTCTTCCTTTTAAATGCGATATAAATATGTTGCAGAAACCAACCTCGTCCTAATAACAAAAATGTATAGTCGCTTACCACACAAATGCGGTGTTGTACGGAACGGCGTTCCGGTAACGCGTTCTTTTAGGAGGAACGGGGGGGAACGCCACCGTTTCATCCTGCTTAGTGAAACTCTAACGGGAAATAGGTACGCTTCGAAGAAAACGTAAAAAAATTGACCGCATCTCCACGTGGTGAATGATGTTGGTTGGGGCGAAGCTCTGGTGGTGCTTGTCTGCGTAGACGCTAAGCCGCAGCATGCCGAGCCTTTCGTTCGTTTTCATCCATGTCAGAAAGATAATGTGTGGTATGGAACGTGGTTATATACGCATTTGATCATTTGACCGCAGCGCCCTCTCGTCTATAAACGTTGAGCCAATGCATGCAAAGTTTAACGCGATTATATACGCATTTGACCGCAGCGCCCTCTCCTGTATAGACGTTGAGCGGCTACATGCAACGTTTCATCCATGACAGAAACCCCAGGTCTTGAGTTACTACTAAAGCCCTCGATGTGCTACGTGTCTTGCAAGTAGCGTCAAATGCGCGAGCGCACGAGGCCCATGTCTCGAGCGGCCCTTGGAAGCAAATGGCGGCGCAGCACTGAAATGAGCGGCCCTTGGAAGCGAATGGCGGCGGAGCACGCGCTCGCGGCACGTGTCTCGCGCGTTTCCACAACAATGGTTGGCGGTACTTGTAAAAAAGGCCTTTATTAAGGGGCTTTAGTTACTACCACATCTCAGAGCCCCCTACTGGTCCTGTCGCTGCGCAAACAGATTTCAACATTTTTTTCATGAATTTTTTTATCTTTGTTTTTTTTTTCTTTTTTTTGCCCTACACGAGCACGTGAGCTCACGAGCTAGTAATTTTTTATCATTTTTTTTCTTTTTTTTTGTCCCTACACGAGCACTTGAGCATGTGCTCACGTGCTCGTGAGCACGTGATCTCACGAGCAGAAGCACGAGCACCCGACGCCGGCCTACGGCGAGACGGCGGACGGACATACGGACATGGCTAGCCCCTAAGGAGCTTCGCCCTAAAAAAAAAAAAAAATTACACCATCTTCCCGAGGGGAATTATGGGGTGATGCGGAGCATCGCGGATCGTAATTAATTTATTTCCTTCTTGACTGATTTCTTTTGGCCGGCCGGATTTGGGCTGCGGCGGACGCAGAGCGGCCGAGAAACGCTAGCAGACGACAGCCGCAGAGTTTCGGGGAAAGCCCACCCCACTGGAAAGCCCTGGCGTGGCGCTGCGACCCGCGCGCCCAAAACTATCCTCCTTTCACTCCTTCGGGGGAACCCGCGCTACCGCTGCTTATATTCACACTTGAAGGAGAGGAGACTAGAGGAGGAGAGTTGCGCGTGCGCGCGCGGTGTGAGTAGAAGCGAACGCACGCGGGCACGCAGCTGGTAGAGCGAGAGAGCGGAGAGAGTAACGCGCAGCTGTTGGAGAGAGGGAAGGAGGGAGAGTTGCGCGTGCGTAGTGCGAGTGCGGACTACGACGCCGCAGGGACATAGACCCGAGCAAGAGATGCTCCGCATCTAAAACGGCCTTCCTTTTTAGATGCGGAGCATCTCTTGCTCAGGTCTATGTCCCGCGGCGTCGGCGTCGTAGTCCGCAGTTACACTACGCACGCGCAACTCTCCTCCTTCCCTCTCTCAACAGCTGCGCGTTACTCTCTCCGCTCTCTCTCTCTACCAGCTGCGTGCACTGCGCGTGCGTTCGCTTCTCCTCACACCGCGCGCGCACGCGCAACTCCTCCTCTCTAGTCTCCTCTCCTTCAAATGTAAAAAAAATAAACGGCGAGCGGCGGGCGTTCCAAGTTTCTCTGCCGCGAGCCGCGACGACGAAGGCTCTGTAGGGGTAACGCTAGGGCAGTTGGTGGCGCCATCCCTCGACGTCAGCACGCAGCGGACTCTTTTCCTCGGAACCAACACGATGCTCCGCATCCCCCCATGGTTCCCCTCGGGAAGATGGTGTAATTTTTATGCATTTTTCTTTTTTTTTCCTCTAGTGGGGTAATTTAATTTTATGACCTACCTTGAACGAGACTTCGTAGTCATTTCAGCATGGCGGCTTGCCGATGCGATGACCCATATATATGGGATCGCCGCGTGCAATAGTTGTCGTCTGCAATTGCGGCGTTGCCCTCGGAGACGGGTATTTCTCGCCGAGAAAAACAGGCCACCTTTCCGTGATCGAATGCATACCACCGAGATGTCCGACAACGAACGGCAACGGCGCTGGAGCTGCCCGGCTGTGGCTTGACCGCCTGATCCAATCGGCGACAACAGGCGGCTGCCGCTGATACCCAAGCTATGGTTCCTCGTTACGCTGCGACTTTTACTGGCAGGATGTTTCTATACCCGTTTTCACCTCAAGAACAATAGTAAAAAAACGTCCGGCGCCTCGCGGAGCATTGCTGATATCTCCCTTTATGTGGATAATTAAGAGATGTGTAGGTGCATTTTAGATTAGATATGCGTTCTCTTATCAAGACGTGCACGTTCCAAACGCCAAAAACATCGCTTTTTCCTCCGACAACCAAATCTCGTAGGAACTACTGGGCGATTCAATGGAGCGTGGCTCTGTAAATCGACCGCAAAATTCGGTTTCTTAACGTATCGCGCTACGACTTTGTGCGGCGTTGCCCACAGATGGTGCTTTTTTTTTTGTAAAATTTGCAAAGAGCGAATTTACCGGAGGAAAAAGTAAAGAAAGAAAAGGCTTAGCTCCTATGAAAACGCAGCGAAGCCACCGGTCTTCAAACCATAGGGCGCCCTATGGTCTGAAACACCGGTGGCTTCGCTGCGTTTCCATAGGAGCTAAGCCTTTTTCTTTTACTTTTTCTCAAATAAGCCCGCTCTTTGCGAATTTTATAAAAAAATGCACCACCTGTGGCCAATGCTGCACAAAATCGGAACGCGATAGGTTAAGAAACCGAATTTTGCGGTCGATTTAAAGAGCCTGGCCGCTCCTTGAATCACTCCGATACCTCCGCGCCGCGTATGAACAATGCGTAAAACTAGCTTTTTTCCTGAGGTGAAAACGGGTATAGCTCTTGACATTTCACAACTGACGGCGTGCCATGCAATCCGGAAAGTAACGCGTCTCACCGTAAAGCGCGAAACCGCATGTAGCGACGAAACCGTCCGATCCGACGTGCGGACTGCCGGAACGACCTTGGGTGGCGAGGGTTTTCCTAGCACCGGAGAGCGTTGAAAACCCTCGCCTCCGACCGTCGTATTGCCTGATCGGACGTCGGATCGGACGGTTTCGTCGGGTACATGGGTTTCGCGCTTATGGGCATCTGTCGCCTTGACGGCTAGGACCAACACCTCCTAGACAGCTTTAAAGCCTGCACGTTACGTCACATGACGTCACGTCCGGTGGTCCCGCACGGGCGCTGATTGTATGCGAGTACCGCGTCAGCGTTCACTTGGGGCTATGATAGGAAACAAGCCCCACGCGAACGCTGACGCGGCCTCGCATCCAATCAGCGCCGGTGCCGGACCCCGGACGTGACGTCATGTGACATACGTGCAGGATTTTGTCGGCTCCTTTCTTAAGATTTCGGCAGCGCTTCACAAATTTATGTCCAGAAAGCATTGTTTAGGTACCTTGCTGGGGAGAGTGTTTACCAATGTTTCCTAAAGCAATATCTAATGAAACAATAGCCACCGATATATTTGTTTTTCCTGTAAAGGACTTACCACTATACAGAGTTTTATGAAAGGTTTTCACCGGGCTCGATTCGAGGGCACAACGTTTTGTGTCCACTCCACAATCAAAATATTATTTCCTCGTGAATAAAAATATACATCAAAATTATTCCACTCCAATAAAGGCATCAACATCAAGAGACAAAATTAGCAGGCATTTTTCGTGGTTATTCACTCGTGCTGAACTAAACTTCACACTCCATGCAGACATTATCTTCATGCAACCTCCATAATGAAGATGTTGGGATGATAATGTGACAAATTCTTAGAAAAACAGAATATAAGTTCTCTCTGACTCGCAATATTTATTAACTCATTTAGGTACAACACCTCCCAGATAAAGACCTGCAACGCTGCTGAAAGAAAGAGATGACTCATATGCCTCGTCGGGCAGTTGAAATCATCACTACGTACACAGCATTATGTAGCCTAGGAAAAAAAGAGCCATTCCTGCTGCTCTGCCAGTCACGCCAGGCAGGGGGCAAGGCCGAGAGTATCAGGTATCAGTGCAACTGCCACCTGAAAGGGACAGAATAACAAAATCAGACTGAAACCAGAGTGGTACTGTATAGGACCCTTCCTTCTCGTGGCACCACTGAAATGGAAATAATACGTATGTTGCACAGTGTGCACATTTTCCAGAATTGTGAGTACATAGTGAGCCACAGTTCATTATTCACAATCATTTATATAACGCGTAACTGAAATGCCTCGTCTAATTGATGCTTCTGGCTGAATTGAAAATAAAAATGATGTGATTTATGCTTTGCTTGTGCTATTGGTTCATAATGATCGAAATCTAAAAAATGGAAATAATATAAATACGATGGTAGGTATTCACAGCGCATGTCCATGGTATATGTGCACCTCCCTCTATCCTTGTCTTGTTCTCACTTTCGTGATCTTTTTAATTCATTATGGGATTATGTTTTTTTTTCATTATTTACAAGGTGTGTTCTCTTTGATTCTTGCATTTCTTAGTAGCATGTCTTGTGAATGCTGTGTCCTGTCTGTTTTTTTTGTGTTTTTTTTTTCGCTAGTGAAAATACCCGTTTTCTTTTCTTGGTTGTGTTTCGAACTTATGTAAACACTGTGCTAAAAGTTTAGTCGAAGGTATTGCCTGCTTTGCTTCCGTTTCATTAATCACTGCGCCCTCGGAAATGGACGAGCCTCAATATTGTTATATCGCACTTTCAAAATAATTTAGCTTTAATGACTGCAACCTGTGCATTAGCCTCCTTGTTTGTTCTATCATCATGAAACACTGCCGACATAAAACCTGCAAAAAGGGAACGTCTCAAGCTGTTGACAAACAAACGTAGAGACCAGCGCTGCCTATTTGGATACGTAGACCAACATACGGCTCTGACGGGCCAACACAAAATAATTTTCGAGGCAACACTGAACGTCGTGAGGCTCTGAAAGACTCCAAGTGCTGTCTACGTATAGTTGAGATTCAAAAATATTGAAAATCATTCTGACAAACCTCGCATAGCCTACAGAAAATGCTGCACATACATTTGGCTGTTGAGGAAAATGGAAGGAGTGCAAGCTTGTGCTTACATCTAGGAAACAACTGTGCTGGTGAACAAAGTATCCCCCAGTGGTCCACACTGAAGTACATTTCAGCCATCAGTCTTTGAAGTTTATACAAGGTTTCATAGCCGCTAAATAGCCTTCCCACAGCGCTTACGTATTGCCAAGCTTAGATGTCGTGCGACTCGTAAGCGTGTGAAGGCAAACCAATGTGTCAGAAGCTTCATGGATGTGTGGAGCAGAAGAAAGATATTGTAACGAGGATACGAGAGGAGGGCAATGGTGATAGCAACAGACAGCCCGGGTCCTAAATGACTGCTTATTAAATGATTACAATGGTGTCAGCATTTACTGCCGTAGCCAAAGATGTTCGGGCAGCCATATTGAACACGGTAGTGAAGGTCTTCGTCGAGTACAGCGACGAACTGATAGTCGTCGCTCTACTAGATGATTATGATCAGGGTGTCATAGTTGTCTTAAAACAATCTGGTATTTTTTTATGAATAGGTTTGTTTGGTGTCGAAATACGTCATACTGTTCTCTGGAAGAATGTGTCGCGTGCATAATTGGGCAGCCAAAATGTCTCAATGAGTGAGGTAACTGCAGCTCTTTAATCATGGGCGTCGGCAGAGGCGGAAGAGCAATGAGCGGCCTTCCACATCCAGACGCCGGTAGGGCATAAAAACACATTTTTTTCAGCCACGTCAGAGGGAAGAGATGCTTTCTGCTTTTAGTTCACTCGTTTGTAGCATTGCTGACATTTATGTGGTGCTCCCAGGCATCATAGTCACTCATTTATGAGAAGACGTCGGGTACCGACCAGTAGTGTTTGAGGGGTGAAACAATCGCCAGCCTACCGCTGCCACCACTATAGACATTTAACAGCAAGTCGCCTATGCCTAAAGTGTCCTTTTACCACACCGTAGTCTGCAGTTGCATATAACAGCTTGAGTGCTCCACTCGTGTACTCGTCGCTTCGTCTTCCTCCTGCTCAACAGATGGTTCCTCTTCCCACCAGTCGACCATTGGTTGCAGTAGCAGACTAACTGACTCGCAATGGACAGACGGCACATATGATTCCCTGCCGCGCACCCACAACAAAACCGTGCTCATTTACATTCCTGGAAATCAAGTTTAGCACAAACTGCATTTACTAATTAAGGAGGCAGTTCTTTTTCTAAAAACAAACCGTTTATGTAAGACACTTATGCGTATCAAATATAAAAGATGTAACAGCAAGATTTATCTTTTCTAAGGCGCTACTCCTGCTCCTGGATTGCATCTTTAGGCAGGAGACTTCTGAAGAAACATAAAATATGATTTGACTATAATCGCTGAATGTCACAAATAAGAGAGTGACACCATCAAGTTTAGTAACAACAGCCAAAATGACCAAAGATAAATTAGAAAAATAAAAATTTCAAAGAGAGCTCTCTTGATTACAGAAGGTTAACAACCCCGCTTCCTCGCGCCAAACGTCAGTGACAGTTTCCCTGCCTCATGCACGTTTTCTGGGCCTGTGTCTTTGTACGTGAAAGCTTGACGAGGTAAACATAACTGCGAAAACTATGATGCCCGGTAGTTACTTCCTGGCTTTGATCACCGACATCACAGGCACCGCGCTTAACGTTTTATGTAACGACACCAATTAAAATAAGCCTTTGTGGAGAGATGTAAGCAACACAGAATAACGTTTAAAATAGTCGAGACAGCACTTAGGCCAGGGCGCATAGTCTACAGTTTGCTAATCCAACAGAGCACTTAGCCAACGTCGCCTAGTTTGCAATAAGGAAATGGTTCAGAACACCTATCTGCTTTGAGCACTGCTTTAATTTGTAGTCCTTTCCTTAGACATCGGCAGTTCCAAACTCTTTCTTTGTTATTTGAGTCAGCTTCTGGACGCAACGCCATACTCGGGCCCTGAGAGAAATATCTTTTCATGTTCGTTGAATCTTGATTAAAAAAAAACAATTTTCTTGTGTTCGGTGAATCGTTGTTAAATTTTCTCCTGAGTTTTTATAATGAAGGAGACGTCGAAGCTCCCATGACGCCTAATGTGGTCAAAAGCCAGGAACGCCGACGAACGAAACGAAAAGAAACAAGTGCCATGAGCCATCCCTTAACTGAGCCAACGTTGCCAGACGGAAAAGCGCATTTGTCTTGAACACACGTACGACGTTAGTTTCTAAACCTGCGTATCCGCATCTTTCACGATCTGCGCTTCGTAAAGACATGCTATGAAGAAAATTTATAGAAGTTACTTCTTTTCGAAGTGTGATACAGTTTTCGAGAGAAAAAAGTGCAGCCTACTCTCGCTCCCAGGTGCAGCGAGTGCTCATGACTTGAACGGGACTTGATGAAGAGAATTCGCGGGCGCGTCTATGAAACGTAAAAGCCAGCTTGGGCATTGTTTTGAGGCGGACTTGAGCAAGTCGAATTTCGGCTTCAGATCGAGTCACATCTATAAATTGGGGGGTAAGAAGTATAAAAACCATATTTTCAATAAGAGCAGGATCTGGATAACGTTTTCTTACTTCTTCTAAGGTTTATTTTGTGGGGTCCTCGTTTGGTAACATTCGGGTGCAGGAGAGCTGGTAGATATTTATGCAGTTTTCAGTGCCCGAGACTGCGGTACAAAAACCTTTTAATCGAAGGAAAAGACACAGAAAGAAAGGCGTCTGAAATTCAGCTACTTTCTTTACTTCCACGAATCCTCATACACCCAGAAATCTAAGGTCGACTACAGTCATCACTGAAATTCGACGAAAAGACCTACAGTTACAACAAAAATAACTGGTTACGAGACATGGAACGCAACCTTGTATGCAGAACAATGGTCACTTCAGAAACACAAAAATGGACCTTTATTTCCACACACCTCCTCCCACACCTTCAAACTGGACAACGAATCCGACCTTCACCAAGAAGAACTGCAGTTTTCCAAGACTAACCTTCCAAAGGCACTACCCTCTTCTCCACTTCCCCTCCACCGTAAAAAAGTGGGAATAAGGCATGTAGGAAGTGGGCGCATCTGTTTGTACTAAACAGATAAGCGTGCCGTTTATTGATTGGTGCAAGATCTGGGAAAGAACTCGAGGACCGGTGGACGTGGCGGGGACGCGCATTCTATCATCGGACTTCTCCTTTGCATCAGATATAACGCAGAAGTACCTTCAGGTGTTTCTGTAAAAAGGTTGTTTATCATTGCCAACGAAGTGGTGACAAAAAAAAAAACGGGCTCGTCTAGCGAACAGAAACACCGAGAAGCAACTGTTGTTAAGTTCGAACAAGGAACTTTGTTAGACTGAAACGTGTAAGGTTGTTGTAAGACGCTCGAGCAAAGGGGGGTAACCCTTTAATAAAAACTAATAAAATTAACCCCGCTCCTCCTTGCCGGCTCACGGTACACTGGGCTTGTCTGAATCTCCCACCACAAACATGGATATGGTTAAACGCTGAGGTTCTTAAAGCGGCACTCACACTTCAAGGGTCGTACTTTTTATTGCCTAAAACGATGCAAATTGTAGTCATATACACGCAAAAAAACGCATTGCAAAAAAAAAAAGAAAACTCACGCGCGCGCGCGTTTTTTTGTTTTTGGCGTTTTCCTCTGGCGCTCCTCGCCTCCTCGCTTCTTTTGATTGGTGACGTCAAAAATCATGAAATTTAGAAGCTTTGTAGGTGACATTTCTATAACATTTACTAACGGCAATCGTAAAACATGTTTTTTAACGCAATTTTGAACGCGCTACCGGCCCTTCTTTTTGAAATACCAAAAATCGGAGACCGGTGTGATGTCGCCTTCTGGAATTATATCCTCCCTCGGAAAACATACCGCCTGGGCAGGCGGCACCGCTGGCAAGGAATAAAACCGGGTTTTCTCGGTCCACTGGCGCCCTCATCTCCCGCTCCTTTCCTACTAGCACAGGGTCGCGGTGGCAACAGCACGGAGTCGTGAAAAGAAAGTCAAGCTCTCAGGACTCCGCAATATTTGACGTCAACGCACCGGCGCGGATCGCGCGGAAACTTCGAATTCGGCATTTGGAAATTGTTTTTTTTTACCTCACAAGTACTGAAATCCCAAGTTTCGAATTTTGAGGGTGATATCCCGGCATCATTTTCAATCGTTTCGGATAATAAGAAATATATGATTTTGATGTGTCAGTGCCGCTTTAAAGGTTAATAGATCAACAAATGGAACCTTGCTTCCGCTTGTTTTCTTCTCCAGATGTCCTTCCATCGAGTTATTATAATGTACGCTAGAGGTTCAACTGGCGCTAGTGTCTATGCGACTTCCGGGAGGCAAATTGAAGCAGACAGCAACCAGTCTACCTTTGCGGAGCTCCTGTGCATTCCTATGGGAAAACGCGCGTGCATTTTGTCTCTCCGCCGGAAAATAACATAAATAACTTTTGTTATTTCGGTTGTACCGGATAGTATGTACATTTATTAATATTGTAAAATGTAATTGCTTTAATTACAGCATTTTTCTTTACCACTGAACGATGTTAAGCTTTCGCTATATTTCAGGCCCAAACCTCTGTTCCATGGCAGGTATGTAAAAACGAGCGACGATTCTAAGCAAACTAACGATCGAAAGGAATGTAGAGTGCGTTCAAGGTTCGCTAGCATTCCGGTGGCGCTTATATATTGCTAAAATGCCCGTCCTGTCACTTATGAAAATGACTCCGTCGTGCATCGTTGCGATCGGTTAAAAAACATTCGAATGTAAAAAATAAAGTACGTGGGCTACGAAAGGTGTCTTTTTATTATTTCCTATGTCGGGCGGTTTTTATCGGGCACCTGTTCTCTGACTTCTCCCTATTTGCAAAAATTTGGAGCGTGCGGTTGATGATTTGAACCCAAAACATGCATCTTCGCACATATTCATAAACAGAAAGAATAAAGCAATACTTATTTATTGCAAATCGGACTATATTACGTGGCTTTCAATTTATTTTGGTCGCCTGCATGCACAAGGAGTTACTTATCCAGCGTTACTGCGTAGTTCTTGCCGTCTCTCTTGGTTTTCCACAGGTCCTTCGTTCGTTTGGCACGTATATCCCCCATGCTAGAAAGCGCCGACGCCGTGTTCGCGCTAACAGTGTCCGACAGTGCACATAAATACATGTACGAAGCGGTTTTAGCACCGTTTTTCATGCCACGAATTTCAAATAAAAACGCCGTAACTGACCAATTATTTCGTCTGCGTGACTGAGAAATGTTCCAATGTGCCTAGTACGTACGAAATATTAGTGATATTTGCTCTTATAATCGAGCGCAGCGAGAAAATGCACTCGCTTTTTCCCGTAGAAATGCATTACCGGAAGTCAATTTCGGACTGGTTGCTCTCTGCTTCAATTTGCAGCAGCACACTAGCGCCAGTTGAACCTCTAGCGTACATTATAATAACTCTATGGTCCTTCCATCACGGCATTCAAATTCGTATGTTGCCATTTGAAGGGATAGATACAAAACGTTGTTTTAACTAACTTAATATGGTAATTAACACAATACAAAAAAACGTATATGAAACAAAACGAGCCATTTTTTAAACGGTAACGGGAACACTTTTTTCACAGATGGAACCTCTAACTGGAACGCGTTCCGAAATTCCTCTTTCTGAGGAACGTGTACAACACAGCAAAATGCTTTTGTGCCATTCGCTGAAGGGTGCCAGAACTTGTCAAACTAGGTAAACACCTCTTAGATTAGATTAAGCCCTCGCTTCCCCACTCTATAAAACTCGCTGCACGCCACGAATTTGCGAGAGCAGTGCTTGGGCCCGAACCCGAGTGTCTGCCGTCGCTATGTTTGGAACCGAGCCGATGCCGAACGCTTACGCACAGAGCGCTCGTGTCCCATCCGACCGCACAAACAGTCTGCAGAGGCAGAGGCCCTCCTCGTCCAGCTTATATATATATATATATATATATATATATATATATATATATATATATATATATATATATATATATATATATGTGTATAGACTGCGCGCTCAGTAAGTTTGTGTTAGCTTTGTTTACACTGCGCTAAATAGTGATTGCTGTTGAAGCCGGCCTTCGACTTGGACGTCCTGGGTGCTGTATGTCCTCCGTAGCTCTCCTGGTTTCAAAATGAAAAACAAATTGTCAGAATTACCGATGCTCACTACTGAATACCTCGCGAATTTCAAAGACATTTGGTTATTTCACTATATCCTTCGTTTTACGTCCGACAGCTTCCGAAAGAATAGACCTTTATCACTCGTGCAAAAAATGCTGAGCCACCGAGCTGTGGACGTATGCGCAGCGTCCGATATACCGCACAGCGGAGCAACAACGCATGTCGCAGAAGGCGTACCGCAGCCCAAAAGACAAAGATGGCAGCGCGCAGCAGGCGAGTTTTCGCAAAGGTATGTACGATGTCATGGAGGCGCCAAAAGTTCATAGTCATGGTGCTTGGCGGTTTTGTGCGTCTTGCTATCACCGGATAAATTAATCACACAAAGCGAATGCGCTATACTCCCGCGCTTATCCTCTCCGAGATCGTTTTGGCCGGTGATTGGAAACGCACGAAGAGAAGCAGCGCCATGACTATGCACTTCTGCCCGTTCTTGACTGTCTTGATAGGATCGCAGGTTCGGCTGCGGTAAGGCTTAGTGCGAAACGAAGCAGAAAATTTATCGCGTGTCTAAACTTTTCGTAGAACGGCGGAGAGAGTCCAGCAAACGACGAGAGAAGATAAACGCTTTTGCCAGCAACCGAAGCCTGCGCTGGCGAACTGAGCGTGTAAATTGCCGTGGTCAGTCGACCCAGCGCGAATTCCTGTTTCTTCGTCGTGATATTATCCGGGCTTCGTTCTTTGCTACACTCTGCCACGCGGGTCGCCATAAGCGGACCGCGGCACGAACTCTGGGAAAGTGAGCACACGAACTCTATATTGGAAACGTCAAGACAAAGAACCGAATTCCGAATATGCGCGGTACCACGGGCAGTATAACCAATAAAGGTTGAGGGCGATGTGCGACGCAGACAAGGCGCTCTAGATAAATCGCAAATCGGCGATACTCCTCAAATCTCAATGTTAATTGAAACCGTAATTACGTTCTGCCAGTAATAAAAAAGAAAACCTTAAGTCGATATTGCAGATTGTACCGTATTTTTCGGATCCGCATGAGGTGTATAATCCGCAGGGGACAATTTAGGCAACAAAAAAAAAGGTTTTTCCTGAGATAGTTTGCACCCGGTGCATAGTCCACAGTCCGTGCTTACCCCGCACCTGGTGCTTAGTCGACACGAAAATCTTCTCATACATACAAACGTTTGCTTTCTTAGCTCACAAGGAAGCTTGTAATATATATAAATCATCATTAACATACTCTTTTATTCACAAAGTCCGTCAAGTTTCGACATAACGAACGATCTTGAAAAACAAACTTTTGTATAGTCCACACACGTAGATAATCCGCCGAGCCTAAACCTTCAACTTTGAGATATGTATAGTCCGCAGATTATAGCCAGGAAAAAACAGTAGAATACAGTATCGGTTATAATTTTAATTCCCATGTTTCGGACGTCTGTCTCCGAGAGCACACGTAGACCCAATCATTGCTTCCGTCTATAAGGTAGGAAGTTTAGAAATTTACGAGGCATAGTTAATCCCCTCACGCAAAGTTTAGACTCAACAAAAAAAATCACGATGGTTGACACACGGGAACCTCTGCACAGATTCTCATTTTTATGAGCAAACACTTTCTGTGCCTCGACTTTTACTTCTGTAGCGTCCGTGCATTACGAAGATTGGTTGCATACCTGCACTGAGCGAAAGCAAACACGCAAATCTTGTTTATGCTGTGCAGTCTGGAATTGTTAGAATGAATTCTCGGGCTAGATTAAAGGACCTTCCGTTTTTTAAGGCATTCTAAAGGCTTTATGGAAAATAAAAATTTTAATCAGGATGTCTGCTAGGAACATGACGTTGTTACTGCCCTATGAAATAAGTTTTCTTTTTTATTATGGAGGCAAAACTTTTATATATTGCGACGGTTGGCCATCGGACCCAATTATATATATGTAGAGCCTGGAATAATACGCATACACTCTACAAACAATTGGTCCTTGAAGGGTCCTTCGACGCCTCAAAAACTCTTTCAGCTCCCGAAGAACGGTTTCGCTTGACAACACTATTGCCCCTTGGTGCACTAGAAAGTCAAATGGACGATGAAGAACTCTTTAGCATCAAAAAAGAGCGTAAAAGAAGCCCTGATAGGTTTTTCACAAAAAAAAAAAACTTTTAGGGGTGCTTATAATAACTTTTTAGACTGTAATATATGGACAAGCCGAAGAACCCTTAAGAGTACTTTTTATGACCAGATATTTTTAGAGTGTACGCCCTGAAGGTTTAATTAGTATGCATTAATATTGTTATTAAAGCAGCTTCGGTCAAAAGTCGAACCAAAATAAATGATTGATGTCAATTTCCGGATACTAAATACAGCACTGCCAAAATAGATGACAAATGTGAAAGCACGATACACTCTAAAACTGATATTAAAAAATTAAAGACGTTTACCATCCCCTGTACGCCGAATTAGAGCGCAGCTCTTGAGGAAGAGGAGGGGAAGGTACGAAGAGGAGGGTATGCCCCTCCTCCTCATCCGTGCCCTCCCCTCCTCCTCTCCTGCTCCCCTCCATTTAGCGGGAAATTTTCACTAAATCTGCCGCTAAATTTAGCGAAGAAAATTCCCCGCTATATTTAGCGGGAATATTTTTTGGCTAAATTTAGCGGGAATTTTTTTCCGCTAAATTTAGTGGGGAATTTTTTCCGCTAAATTTGGCGCATAATTTTTTCTTTAATATTAGTGGATAATTTTTTCCCGCTAAATTTAGCGGGAAATTTTTTCCGCTAAAATCAGCGGAGAATTTTTCCCGCTAAATTTAACAGAGAATTTTTCCGCTAAATTTAGCGGAACATTTTTTTCAGCTAAATATAGCGGGAAAAGTTTGGCTCTAAATTTACGGGGAATTTTTTCCGCTAAATTTAGCGGGGAAATGGGAAGTTTTCGTAGACCGCGTTTCTCCCTCCGCTAAGCCCTCCGCAACGAAGAAGCCGCTACTGCGCCTGCGCGCCGATGGCCTTGGCTGAAGAAACCCGGACCTCGTAGCGGGGTGCGGAAAGCGTTGCGGGACAGCGGAAACGATCTACGAAAACTCCCTATTGTTTCTGCTAAACTTAGCGGGGAAATTTTCCCGCTACATTAAGCGCGGTTACGCCGACGCCGCAAAACCAGGAAACGGGCGCCTAAAAGATGAACTCCATGGGACGAATATGCTGCAAAAAATCGACGAATTTTGTCCGGCGGCTTTTCTCTGCGCGTGGAATCAGCACAGTGGCTGCTACGTCGCGCGCAAAAAGAGCATGCCTTCGGGCGACGTCCGTCAGTTATTTGTTGCATAATTCGCTCCCTCAGCGGGTTGGTTGTTTGTCAAGCAACCTTGTGCCCCGACGTCATGTTCGTACTCAGGAGGCTAGAGTGTACTAGAAGGTACGAGCGGGACGAGCTGTAGGCTCCGCTCATGCTTTCAGTTGTACCTCAAAATTTGGAAAACGATCAGGTGAAACCAGGACACTTCGATCGCAGCGCCACCTTCGCTGTGATCAAGCAACGACACAGGTCACGGTCATATGGGCAATATAGCCCCTTAGGGGCTATATTGCATGTTTTTTTATTTTGACGTCAGAGATAACGTTCAAGCACCACGACACGACGTCATCTTCGACGACGTTACGCGACGCCAAGATGCTGTCATAAGGCCGCCGTGACATCGCGTCGCGTCGAGGACGACGCCGTTGGGCGACATCAAGTCGCCGTTGTAAGGCGGTCGTGACGTCGCATTGAGGACGGCGCCGTTACGCGACATCAAGTCGCCGTTGTAAAGCGGTCATGATGTCGCGCGCCACATCGAGGACGACGTGGCGTCAATGCCGGCGTTGACGTCGACGCCCCACGCAACGTCAAACATCGCTATGACGTCACGTTAACGTCATCCTGACGTCATCGTGAACGTCAACGTCACGACGAAGCCTTGACGGCATGCAACGTCGTCGCCTTCACCAGCATCACCGTCGACGCGCAGTCACGACGAAGTCTTGACGTCGGGTAACGTTGTCGACGATGACGTCGTCGTCGTGAAGCGGTCGGGACGTCTTTAACGTCGAGTTGCGTCATTTCGACAACGACGTCAACGAACTGGCACCAAGCGTCCTTGTGACGTTGCATTGAGAAGGACGCCGTCATCTCGACGTCCCGTGACGTTGTCGTCGTCGTCATCAGCGTCAACGTTGACATCGTCGTCCTTGTCAACGCAATATGACGTCAGAACGCAGTCTTGATGTCGTGTAACGCACGTTGTCAACGTTGATGACGACGTTAACGTAAAGGCGTTGTCCTGATATCGCATGGCGTTATGACGACATGTCATGTCGCGGCGACTTTATGTACGTGACGCCTGACGCCTAGGTTGTATAAAAATATAGCCCGGTGTTTTATCGTTTCTATGACCTTGACCAGTGTGCCGGTCGAGCTTGGCGTTAGAACAAAACGTGTTTTTCATAATAAGCGGCTAATCCGAAGTGGCTTGGATTAGCCGTTTTTTTTTTTTCACATGCGGAGATACCAAAATAGCACTCCAGTGGCCCCACTCGTTCTTTCTAGTAAACTCTAAGGGGCTGCTTGATCGAACCGCCACTTCTTTTCGCCGTGTTTCCCTGCTGCGTTTTCAGCCATCTCAGCAGACGATTTCTGCTTGTGCTATATTTAAACGACCATAGTTTGTATGTGCTCCACAGCCCACGAATAGCATTGACTCTGTGCTCACTAAAGCCCGGTTCACACAGTTGCGTTTGACTGCGTTTGACTGCGTTGCGGCAGCGAGACACCAGGACATCCCTGCTTCTTATATCGCGTGCCAAGAAGATTCCTTGAATTGGATTCCACGCTTCATACGAAGCACAGATGTGCCGGTGACTCGCTTTCGGTTCTCGCCACAACGCAGTCAAACGCACTCAAACGCAAGTGTCTGAACCGGCCTTAAATCGCGTTGTGGTGCCGAAGGTTTCACTCACTGGCAGCTATTATAGTCCGTTCCTGCTCAGCGCGAGCTTATGATTAGCTTCCACAAAGCTGTGACAGCCTGGAGCTCGGCCGATTGGTTTGACATGCTTCCTTGAATACCATTGTCGGGAATGCAAATGTGCTCCCGACTTCTCAAACGTCACCGTCGTCGCACGACACCAAAAACAGCTTGGAAGGGAGATCCTAGAGTCGCTGGCCATTGAGAAGAGTGGTGAAGAATGCGTAACCGCTCCTTCACACTGGAAGCGGATCCGCGTTCGCAAAGCGGTTGCGAACGCGGTTCTATAAAGATCCAGTACAATTGCACGCGCACTTGATGACATCACGTGCGCGTGCACTGTACTGGATCTTTATACAACCGCGTTCGCAACCGCTTTGCGAACGCGGATCCGCTTCCAGTGTGAATGACGGTAAGTCCCGCCTCCGTTGCGCTTTTTCCTAAAGAAAAAAATATATCTGTGGGGAGCGGCCCCTTGTAGCAACCAAGTCGGGACCATTTGAATGCGTCCTATCTAAGATTCGACAGACGAAGAAGAGGTTACCTCTACGGAAAGTGTCGAGGAAAGGAAAGTTTTTTCTAAAATCCGACAGATGAAGAAGAGGTTACATCTACGGTTAGTGTTGAGGAAAAGAAAGTTTTTCTATCTAAGATCCGACAGATGAAGAGGAAGATACCTCTACGGATAGCGTCGAGGAAAAGGAAGTTTTTCATTGCATACGTTGCTCCGTCATGTTCTTTTGATGTTGACAGATTGAGTACTATCATCAGACAATGTCCTCCCCCATTTTAGTGACGGGAGACTTTAATGCTCACAATGCAGCTTGGGGTAGTGCAAGAACAACACGCCGTGGAAGGGAACTACTAGAATTAGTGGATGATTACGAACTCTGCGTACTAAATGACGGGACACCGACATTTGTTCGTGGCACACGTTCCAGCAGCTGCCTAGACGTCTCATTTATGTCTTGTGAACTTGTGTCCCGGACATCCTGGTTTACGGACGTTGAGACCCACGGTAGCGACCACACACCTACCTATATCACAGTACCCGGTTTACAGCCCGGAGTCAACCGAAACTGTGTTTCGTACATTGACTGGACGTGCTTTAAGGATAACGTGGAGTCTAAGTTACAAACCAATGGGACATATGATGCGTTCATTTCCACCATTCAGCAGGCTGTAACTGAGTCCAAGCGGTCCGTCCATCTTCCTTCTTCGCGCACATTCGTAGATGCAGAGTATGAACGTCTCCGTGCAATCCGGCGGCGTGCAGAACGGCGAGCAAGGCGCACTAAGCTACCTGAAGATATTCGAGTTGATCGACGAACTCAAAAACATATCCGCCGTCACTTGGACAAGCTAGGTCGAAAAAAAGTGGAGAGGCGTTTGTGCTTCTTTCGATCCTTGTGCTCCTTTGACACGATTATGGCACATCGCGCGTGGCCTGCGATTTCCACCGCAACAAAGAACACCATTCAATGCCCTCGCAATCTTTTTGCGAAGGTCAATTCTAGAAATTGCAGAAGACTACTGCGCTTCTTTAGTAAGTTTGCCAGCGTGACCAGCGTTAGTCTAGCAAACGCGAACCTTGCAAATTCACCTGACCAATATCCAAGCGAGATGGACTATATCTTTACCGCCCAGGAACTGGAGCAAGTTCTGGCGTCACTAAACTACTCTTCTTCACCTGGACCAGATGGAATCACCAATGGCACGCTTGCACACCTTGGACATGAAGGCTGTCAGTACCTTTTAGAAATATTCAATGTTTCCTGGTCTACAGGCAAAGTCCCAGAAGAGTGGAAAACTGCCTGCATAGTGCCTGTACTCAAAATTGGCAAATCTCCCTTTGATATAAAATCATATAGACCCATTGCACTGACAAGTTGCATCGGAAAATGCATGGAGCGCATAATTCTTTCACGCCTAGAATGGTTTCTAGAGTCAAAGTCATTATACCCCGATACAATGACCGGCTTCAGACAAGGACGCAGTTCCATCGACAATGTAATGGATTTAGTTACTAGCGTCGAGGATCAAAAACTTCGTGGCAAAATAACAATAGCCGTGTTTCTCGATGTCCGGGGCGCATTCGACAACGTAACTCATTCAGCCGTTTTGGAAGGACTTAAAACGATTGGTATCAGAGGTCGTCTTTATCGCTGGATAGCTGATTACCTTCATAATAGAACAATTTTTATGCGGACGAGCGAAGGGGACACTACACAACATGTTCTGAAGAAAGGAGTACCACAGGGTGGGGTTTTAAGTCCTGTGCTTTTCAACGTGGCTCTTATTGGTATCTCCGAGGTTGTCAGTAAGTCTATTCACATCACGCTTTACGCAGATGATATATGTCTTTGGACATCTGCTATTTCACTTAAAAGCATACAGACTCAATTACTTAGTGCACTCACTAGCGTATCTCACTTTTTGACGACGCGTGGACTTGAAATATCACCTGAAAAGTCCGCCGCTATTTCTTTCACACGAATGAAAATGGATCGCTACCCGCTAAAAGTAAACGGTACTAGGATTCCTTATGTCCCGTCTCACAAATTTCTTGGAATATTCATTGACCGCGGCCTAACTTGGAACGCCCAGTTAGCCCATCTCAGGGTCAAGTTATCCTCATTCACTGGCCTTGGCAGGTTTATAAGTGGAACAACGTGGGGAACTTCGACAGGCGCCCTTCTTCGCGTGTACAGTAGCTTATTCGTTGGCATTCTTCGATACTGCCTCCCTGTAATGCATGGCCTCAGTCCAACCAACATGAAAAAGCTTCAATCACTACAAGCACAAGCCCTAAGAGTTTGTCTAGGCGTTCCCAAGTGCACATGCACACTAGATACTATAGCAGAGTCCCACCAGCTCTCCATAGCAGCTCTTCGTACCCAGGAGACCCTTCGGAATCATTTGCGACATCTTACACGACATCACGTCCATCATCTTGCAAATATCCCGGAGCGGTGCTTCTACAGCCGTATTGCGCAAGAAATCCTTGATCATACGCACATTATACCGACATCTTTTCAACATCACAATCATCTCTCTACACCTCCATGGTCATTACCACCTATCAAAATATACAGCACTATCCCGGGAATTACAAAGAAATCGATGCTTCCCAATGTCGCTCTTCGACAGCTATCTTTGTCTTACATCCATTTTGAACACTGCTCTTCATGTCACATATACACTGATGCCTCCACAACCCACAACCAGTCATCCATTGGTATAGTAGTTCCCGCGCACTCCATAAAAGTTGGTTACAACCTCTCTCACAGGATGTCGTCGACAGCAGCCGAGCTTGTAGCTATACGTGAAGCCTTAAGATACATCCTCACAATACCTGCTCGTTCTTGGACAATAATCACTGATTCGAAAACATCCCTACAATCCCTCCAGCGCCCATCTAAGAAAAGCCCAAATGGTCAACTATTATTAGACATTCTTAAGCTACATGGGGACGCAGTTTGTGCAGGTCACTCATTATGCATCCAGTGGGTCCCCAGCCATTGCGGCGTTCCAGGCAACGAAATGGCCGACGCTGAGGCAACAAATGCTCATAACTCCATCCACGAGATCCAAGCCCCATTTACTAGATCAGACACAAAAAGAAGAGTAAACATACTGGGGAAGACTATAGACACACGCCTCTGGGATGACGCCACTGATCAATGCACACACTTACGAGCTATCGACCCTCACCTAACGTTTTGTGTACCTCGAGGTCTCACTCGACGACGCCAAGCTGTGCTCCATCGAATACGTCTAAAGGTGGCATACACTAACCAATACTTATACCGCATAAGAAGAATAAATTCACCGGAATGCTCTAACTGCAGAATTACAGAAGATTTAGGACACGTCTTGCTGGTCTGTCCTCAGTATGAAGATGAACGGAAACAACTGAAAGAGGAGATTCAGCTGCCTCCCGGAGAAGAACTTGGCCTACGTAAACTACTGGGTCCATGGGAAAATGAAGCCTCCGCCGCAGCGGCTACAGCTGCCCTCCTGCGATACCTGTCAACTACAGGTCTCAACAAGAAGCTCTAAAACTGATACCAGTTCTTTTTTACTTTTAATTCGAATTTTTTATTTAATCTCCTTTTATTCTTGTGTGCCTTCAACTCTTCCTTCCTCTATTTATCCTCATTCCCCAACCTCACCAGAGTAGCCAGTCAGGAGATACCTCCCGGCTAATCTCTCTGGCTTCATTATCTACATCAATAAAAAATAAATAAAAAAAGGTTGATAATCCAGCAGTGTGGTTCTTTTGTTTCCCCTCTCCTTCGCTTTTCCTCTATATTCAGCTGGTATTCAAGGAAGCTTCCACCAAACTTCTGCAACGCGTGCATTGCACACCACCAAGATTATAGTTATTCTGAGAAGATAAGTGGGGGATCGTTTTGAGCCTGTGCTGA
Organism: Ixodes ricinus; assembly: GCA_037355805.1. NCBI lineage: Eukaryota > Metazoa > Arthropoda > Arachnida > Ixodida > Ixodidae > Ixodes > Ixodes ricinus. Next base: position 33,153 of record JAZHYW010036413.1, read on the forward strand.
GCGTGCTTTGATCATGGCAAACTCGCTTTTCGGCCGGAGACTTAATTATTGTGGCTTTTAATATTCGCTACAGACGCTTCATATTTACGAAGGGCAGCAGTAAAACAGCCTTAGAATCTTACCTGACTAATCGGAAATGCTCTTGCGACTAGGCCGGTGGTACGTTTTGCGGTACCGCGGTACGAACTTTGCGTCACACGATGGCGATGCAGCTGATCACAAGGGTTTCCATCATGCTAGATCCGGTAGTCTCGGTATCGCCATAGACTCCAGAAACAATTTGCGGTAAGATGTCCACGAAACTGCGCAAGGCATCGAAAAAAGTGACGCCTCGTAGTTCTGGGTTACTTCCTTTACTAAAAACAGTCGTAACCTTAAACTCGAGAAAAGGTACCGAAGTTACACTTGCGGGCTTCCGACTCCGATTCGCTCAGACCCTGTACCCGGATGAACATGACACTGCAATACTTCGCTCTGGGCAAAAGGGTTTATTCACTCACTCCATTGCCTTGGGGGTTTCGGGATCGGGGAACGGTCATCAGCGTGGCCGGGGCAAAGTCCGATGCCATGCAGCCTCTCCAAGTCCCAGCGGTAGTCGTCCACACCGCGTCATGGGGACGTCATCGTCCAGGGTCGCCGTCCGGTCCGTCCGTCGAGTCCGCCACTCAACGTTTTGCCCGCACTTTCCCCGCGCCATCGCCCGTCTCCCGCGACATCCCGCGCCAGCGTCTTCCTCTCCGATCACCACTGCGCGTTTCTTGCTGCCCGCCGTTCGAGAGCGTCGCCGTCCAAGAGAGAGCCTTCCTTTGTCCGGCTTCCCCTTTTCAAGCCTTCGCCCCTTTGTTCTGGGAGGCCAGTCCCGTGACGTCAGTTGGCTTAGGGAAGTGGTCCAGCCGGACCTTGTGGTACGCGAGGCCATGGCCGGTCCCCCGAGGCATGACGCATCTCGGAGGCATCGAGTCCAAGTCAGGGTTGGGCAGAAATGCTCAAAAATGTATTTGGAAATACAAATACTGGGATACATTAAAATAGTAGCTAAAATACTGATACTCAAATATATCTGTAAAAGTGTATCGCGATACGTATCGGAAATACATTTTAAATAGAGGCAAAAAGTATTTGGAAATACAAATACAGGAATACATTTTAGGGAGGGCAGAAATACAAATACATAAATACTGATACTGCAATACATTTTTCAAATTTGTTTGAGACGCCAAATGAGATGAAGCTTGAGGTTGGAAATGGAAGTTTTTGATCCCGAAATTACTTTCCCGTAGGCTTGGCAATTTGCCTTGAAGGTAGTGGTTTCGGACAACGAAGTCTTTATTGGGCTAAAAAAAAAACGTTCCATCAAGTACTGACCGCGGTCCCTTCCCTGGCATCCTGTCTGTCTGACGAGGGATGCGAAAAGACTTCGACCTCTAAATAAACTCTGTCATCCTAAATACCATCAAAACGTCACCACGCCCCTGTCCAATAAGGACGCCCCTGTCAACACTGATCACATGACGTCACGGTGGAATGAACTGGTATTCCTGGCCTCAGTGGCGTCACAAAAGGGGGGGGGGGCGGACCGCCCCGGGTGCAGCACTCAGGGGGGTGTCACGACGGGCCAAGAGATTTGGGGGGGGGGGGGGGGGGTGGAGGAGTCGCGGCGAGCCCCACTCGAAGAGGGGGGGGGGGGGTGTCGCGGCAGGCTACCGCCCCGGGTGCCGCTGACCCTCGTGACGCCACTGCCTGGCCTTGAATATAAAACTTTACCACGCTACTGTATGAAAGGACAATACGTACTTTCGTTATAGCTGACCTCGCTGAAGATCGTGCAACATGTGTTATTTGGAATTTTCGAGAATTGTGGACCACCTGAAGCATCCTGGAACACGTGTCTTATCTTCTGTTACGGTTGAAAAACGATACGGTGGCATCCCTCTTGTGAAGGTCCTTCCTGCCGACTTTCCACCACCGACGCATGGATTGCAGTCCTCAAATTTCGCCTACCATCATTTAAACAGAGACTTCGTGGATTGCGGCCTGATATTGCCGGCATAGGTGCGGGCTCTCCGAGAAACAGCGCGCTCGAGACGAGAAGTAGGTGTACGAAGTCTGGGTCGGCACAGCGAGGCCACGTCTGGCCTCCTTCCTGGGTTTCGGATCACCAGAGCAGCGGGTCACGTTCACGTCGGCTGATGACGTACCCTTGAGCCGTGGAATATTACGGGCGCAGCCGCAGACGCATTCGAATATGCGTTGAACTTCACTGCGTGAGTTTCACGCAGTGAATTTCAACTTAACCACCACCAGGCACGTGCTGCAACGGACTGTGACTCAGCTTTGCCGTCTGGGTGTACTGTGTACGCTAAGGCAAGAGAGCCCGTTAGCAGCGGCCATTGGATGCCAGCAAACAATAACTCAAGAAATCCCTACCTAAGGACGTGCGGCAGAAGATGCTCTGACTCCACTTCTGGCACGCCACCTAGTTCGAGTCCCCAACTACACTTCTCAGAAAAGAGAAGAGGACGCATAGAAAAGATAGTTTAGAGAATCGAAAGGAACCTTGGTCAGCATAGTAACAATGCCCCAGCATCTCCTTAACCCTAATGCCCTCAAAAGCAAAAAAAAAGCGCTTGAATTTCTTTTTTATATTTCACCCTGATTGTATCGCGATACAAAGAAACATTCAAAATGAATTTCGATACAGGAATACAGATACTGGTGAAAAAAATGTATCGCGATACAGAAATACAGATACGAAATGTATTTCTGAAATACTATCGCGATACGTTTGTACCGCGATACTGCCCAACCCTGATCCGAGTTGCCGGAAATTGGGGCCCGGAGGGTCGGCGCGGGGAGAGCAGCCAGATCTCCACACCCTTTAAGGCCTTTATTTCTTCCGGGGAATATAACGACGTCTGCAGTTGTTCGGCTGAAATCAATTTTCTGAACGTTTTGCTGGTGAGTGAATGCCCCAGAATCTTGAGGAGGAGCTGGTATACGTACGGAACCTTGCAATTTCCATGTCTCGTTTAATACATAACGTTTTCTTTTTATTTACTTTTCTGGAATTACCACTAAATATAACACGATTCCACGTTTTTGAAATGAGATGAAGAGTAAATATATTACGTAACAGAATGATCTCTAAGCGGTTGACTCGAAGAACGACACCAAGGAGTGCATTGTCAGTTGAGCTCGGAACGTTAAGGGGCATCCTCCTATCTGTAAGTGACCAACACCCGATAAGACGAAGATTCGTCTTGCCCAGGGGCCCTATCTTGCGCTTTTTGGACTCCCACGGCGACTAGGGAGAAGGAAGTGACGTCAACAACGCAGCAAACGCAGATTGGATGTTGATTGGTGAGAGTCGCTGATGACGAATATCCGCAGAAGAAAACAAAGAAAAAGTGAGCTTTGCTTTCTTCTGCGGAAATTCGTCATCAGCGACTCTTACCAATCAACATCCAATCTGCGTTTGCTGCGTTGTTGACGTCGCTTCCTTCTCCTGAAGTTGCCGTGGCAGTCCAAAAAGCGCAACATAGGGCCCCAGGAATGCCTCCTTCGAAAGTATCAGAGGGAAGCTCTGATACGTAATGGACGCACATACGTAGTGGACAAGAGTGAAGTCTGGTTCACGCACTTGCGACCAACTCCGACACTACCAGCTGTTAAGCCGCTTAAGGCCCTGTCACACTGAGGCAACAGTTGGACAACAACTCAACAAATCCGGCAACCGTGTTGCCCGATTTGTTGTCCGACAACCCTGTCACACCGCGCTGACGGCGAGGACAACACGGAGAACACTCCGCCATCTTGATTGTTTACCTTCGTTCGTGTGCGGCGCGGAATCGCTGGAAATGTGACTCTACCTAAAGTGCTAGTGCGTTCGAAGGGCCGGAAATTACTACGCTACGACATCATCCAGTGACTGTGATTAGAAAACTGACACGGGGAGTATTTTCCGCTCTTTTATTTTATCAAAATGTTCTTCATTCGCTGACAAAGCAGATAGCCCTAACCGAGGAAAGTGACATCGCTGATATATATGTTCGGGATTTACGCCACCGTATGAGGTGTTTCTGCCCGGTTCTTTCTTTCATGCAATTCCTATTTTTACTGTAAAATTGAGTTAACACCGGCAGTACCCCAAAGCGTCTTTGGTAGCGTGGTGTTGAACTGAACAAGCGGCTTTGACTGAACTGACAGTGCTTCAAAACAGCGACACTGACACGATCGGCCTTCATAACAATCGGTGGAATAAATATTTTTCAACGCTGTCTATTTGCCTACCGCCTGCTATGTGATCACTTCATTCGCCAAAACGTCCTGGGTATTTTGAAAACAAATCAGGTGTCTGGTAGCGGCTGTTTTCAAGTTCCAAGCATCAACAATCATGATCAGAGTGGTCGTTTAATGCTCATTTATTTCATTATCAGTAATGTGAGCTGGTCTCTCGGCAGTTTTAATTTCAAAACCAGTGAACGTTCACGACCGTAGCTGTGACCATTTCGAAAATCGCTTTCCGTAAGCAAAAACATTAATTACAAATATATTTTAGCTGCACGCCAGCCCTAATTATTGTTAAATAACGTTTTCTAAGCCTTTATTTGAGTAAGACGTTATTGATAGGGGACTATCAATAAAGAATTTCGGGCCGGCAATAACTGCCGGCCCGAAATTCGCTCAGCCAGCGATAAGGGCAACACACGTTGTCCAACACGAGTTGCTGCTGTTTTTGTTGCCGAAAGCTGTCATACCGAGGCAAGATTTTAGTTGTCGTCCATGTTGTCGTGCTGTTTCCGCGATGTGACAGGTTTGTCGGACAACACAGGTAGCGAGCAACAAGTTGCCCGACTGTTGGACGACGTGTTGTGTTGGTGTTGCCGTCGGGTTGCCTCAGTGTGACAGGGCCTTTACGACCGCCATCTCTGTCGCTGCGCTGCTCTGTCGTAAGCAGTCCCAAGAGACTTAAAATAGGTTGCGTCGGAGTCGGTCACAAGTGACTGAATCAGCCTTAATGGACTGATAGATTACTGACACGAGGCTGTTAATTGTTGCAGTAGGTCTGACCTAGCGAAGACGGTTTGATGCTTGTGGTTTTCCACTTGATCCTTCTGTCACTTCGGTGGTCCCCCGGGGGTCAGTACTTGGTCCACTTTGTTTTCTTATCTTTATGAATGATATCTCGAAGGACATACAAGTGCTAATCAAGCTTTTTGCACATGACTGTGCCATTTTGTCGGAAATACTATCCCCCAGAGAGCAAATGAATCATCAGTAATGCACTATTGCAAGTTGAAGAATGGTCTAACCGATGGCAAATGCAAATAAATTAGTAAAAAACAATCGCAATGACCATAACTTTAAACGAAATCCCATTGTTTGTTTTTTACTACAGTGTCGACGGACAAAATATACAATATGTGGACCACTATAAATACCTCGGCATTGAGTTTAATGAAAAATTGACTTGGAACCAACATGTTGATCAATTTGTGAACAAGGCTAGATATAAACTTTTTACGCTTGAGCGCATAGCTTAAATTGGCAGATGCCAAGACATAAACAATAGCATATAAAACACTAATTGGACCAATGCTGGAGTACGCTAACCCTGTTTGGTTTTCCCACGCAGCAGACGGAATAGGGAGACTTGAAGGCGTCCAGACACATGCTGTTAGGTTTATATCCAATGCATTTAGAAACCGAAATTCTGGGGCGCACTTGCTTACAGACGTCAATATGAAGACGTTGGAATCTAGGGCAAAAACTAATTGATTAAAACTTGTGTATTCCTTCACCCATGGCAAGTATGATATCTGCACAGAACAATATATCCCATTATCATCGACCTGATCGGCAAGGATCAACCACATTAGATTAGTTCAGCAATTCAAATTTAAACAACATTTTCAAATATTCATTTTCTCCCCGGGCAATTCAAGATTGGAACTCACTGTCAAATGAAATTGTCACCCTCTCATCACTCACCAGTTTTGATAATGTATTTCATCATATATATGTTTGATCGCATTTTGAGTGCTTATTCATTAAATATATTATTATGAAAACTCCCAGTCCTGCTAATGGTTTCAACTGATAGCCGCAGTATCGACCAAATAAATAAATAAATAGAATACTTACTCAGATTTTGTTTTCAGAAACATTTATGGTTCAGAAGCTTTCGATCGGCAGCAAACTGCTCTGATAACTTAAACTACAAGAAAACTACTGGAGCAGGAATGTACTGCACAATATCACGCTAAGTGACACAAGTGTTCAATCGCCGAGTCTTAAAAAAGAACATCTCAAAGGTTGTCAAAATTGTAACCTTTGTGCCAAATTGACTTCTTCCAAAACCGACGCGCCCCATCGCGGCGAAATACCACGCAGTGCACTCTGGGAACTAGTTGGCCACTCAGTTTCGGTTTCGACTGAGCAGCTTCATCTCATGCTATCACGCCGCGACCGAACGCGCTGCTTGCGTTTTCGACTATCTGACTTTTCACGAACGTACAATACACTCATTCTCGAGCGATACAAAAACGAAGACCGGGGCATTTTCCTTGGTTCCCGAAACACTGGATATTGTGCGTGCGTATGCAAACGTAGTAAGACGTGGCTTAGTCACCTCACCCCACGAGTGCATCTTTGAGCTCGTGTCAGTAATCCCGTCTAGTACCAGTGAACTACAACTGAAATTTGGTCACCTTGAGCCCTACACGTATTTTGTTTGCCAAACGTCCGCTTCTTGTTACTTCATTGGGCGAAAAGCAAGCCGCATCCTCACAGGAGTATCAAAGTTGAGCCAGCGTTGGCGCATTAACTTTTAAGGAAACGCAATAAATTCGACCTTACTACTGCACAAAAGTTACTATGATGTCTTCCTCGTGTCATCACATATCTCACACTCAAATTTTATGCTGATATAAGATTAAGTTTTCGCAAACGCTGAGATCGGCTAGCTACGACGGAGGCCCTAACAAGCGTCCCCTACTCCTCGCTAAGCCTGTTTGGACGACCTTTTACTGACGCCCAAGATCTGTGCCTGAACGGTGTGTCTGAAATTATCTCGGCATACTCAGTCAGGAAGAAAGCAAACACATAACAAATAATATGGCCATTAGCAACCGTCAAATGCGCTTTGAATAATTTCGTTTGTTTGGCGCACCGGGGTTCATGCCCGTCCGGCGCACTTAATTCCACCGAATGGTGCGACATTCTTCACACAAGTGCTCGACTTTTGCTTTCTTAAAACGGTTTGTATGTGCGAATGTGCCTATATGATTGCAGGATAACTTTATGCGTATACGCGATGTTGAATATTAGTGAAATGCAAGCGGTTGGGGACTTCACGAATTCGTGCAGTGCTGCGGGGCAGTACAGATAAGCGATGAGAAGTGTGTTCAAATGGAGCTTTTCAATGGCGCCTCCGAGTTTTACCTCGCGTACTCAGGCGTATTAAGAAAAACAGTAATTGCAAAAAGTTATATTTCGTCTATGGACGCACGAAACAAACAAACTTCCTGATCAACCAAACTAATGTAAAGGCGCGAGCTCGATGTATGCATACTTACTGGTGTCTACAGCTTGTTGATTCGTACACAAGCGAGATCCCCGAGCTTCGCAGCGTCGAGATTCCCAGCACTGGCTCGTCCACATACCTCGAAACGCTTACAGAAAGGCTCAAGTACAAAAATACAACAAGCATGCGTTAAGACAAGCTATACGTCTCGGGCTTGTGCTAAAGCTTAGAGGTCTGGCCATTTAGGTTAGTTTAGAGACCACAAATGACGCTCTCGGGACCAGAAAACATAAAATAACGGCCGTTTATAGTTCACGCTCTGTGTATAATCTCTTGTCGACGTGTCGATCGAAACCGAAACCATGGCACTCTCCTCCCTGGCCAACTAGTTCCCAGAGTGCAACGCGCGCCGTGTTGCATGCAGGGCTTTATGGAACTAGTCTATTGTAAATTCAGGATCGAGGAAAACAAAACAAGCTGCAGTGTCTTATAAAACATATTTTGGTTGAACAGGCGGTCGGATTTTCGGGCTGTCAAAAGGAAAGTGTCGACATAAAGTGGACGTGTTTGATGATTTTATGCACATGCAAGTTCTTGTAGGATTTGGTCGTATGTCTGTCCGACCTTCTTGTTTGCCTTTCACTTAAAACACATGGTGATCCAAGGACACATTTGGTGCTTTCTAGACTTAAACAAAAAACGTTTTATCTGTTCATAGCTTTCAGAGTACAACAGTTTGTCATATATATGTAATAATGCGAGACATTTCGTCCAAACGTATTTTGATGTTTGTGATAGCGGTGTTTCATAAATGACACGGACACTTCTCTGCTTCTTTTGAACTGCGCTACTGTGACTCTGCCATTTTTTTCCAAACTCAGTTGTTGTTGATATTTTTTTTTAACAGGAACATAGATTTGTAGGTTTTCAAACAAGCAAATACGATCTAAAGAAAACAAATCAAACACCCGTTTTTACGAGCACTCCCACGAGAGCACACAAAAAGTGCTGCGAACTGGCTCGCTGACCGCGTCGATTTGCTCGTCAGGGAGAAAACCATTAACGAAGTGTCAAGAGCACCGCAAACGCGTCGCCCTTGCAAGGTCAGCATGCGCACGTAGCGTGTCCCGTAGTCTAGACTGATATACCAGTCGCTTGTCTCCCCCGCCGCACTCTTGTCACGGTTTCGCCCCCTCGTCGACCACAGCGACGTCTCCGGAAGGCCGCTTTGTTGCTAGGGCTTCAGCACGGAGCGGCGACGCACGGCCGCATCACGTGCGCGACGCGTGGCTCTGCGAGTGCCACCACCGGGCAGGGTTCTCCATTCATGGCTGCTGAAATGCCCCCCCCCTCTCTGCCTTCGCTTGAGACTTCCTTCCTCCGCCTTCGTCTTCTCGAGAACCGGTGCCAACTGGAATGATCCGGATGACATAAAATAATTTGCAATTTTCTCTATATAATATTATTTTTTTGTTTAATAGAGACAGTCTTTCATGTGAAGATGCTGCGAAGTAGAGCGGCCACGTTGCGTTTCTCACTCTCGTCAATGGACTCTTATTCACGTGAGTAAGTTAAGATCCGCTCCATCACTGTCAACTCTTTAGCAGTTTCTCGTGGGCAATGTTAGGCTATTCTCGGCGATAACCAAGCTAGGGGCGCCACTGAGCAGCACATGAATGCCACGTGATATGCGGAATGCGAGGATGCCGGGTTTGTTTACATCGCGCGCGCCATAGCGGTAAAGCGAGTAGGCAATTGCTTTCGGACGCGGCGCGGTGGTTCGCTTTTGTTCCGTTACCGGTGGAACAATATACGCGATTGAATAAGTTTCACGTTTACATCTATATCCAAAAGAAGAACAACTGGGGAAGTAGAGACGAGATTTGAACAGCGCAAAAAGGTGTGGGCGAGCGCGATGGTGTACTTGAACCATTAAGCAGATGCCTTCGCAACGAATCGTGTTGTATTTTGTAGTATGTTTTGCTTTTCTACGCGAGTGTCTTTGTTTCGTCTTCTGTACGAATTTCACTGACGTGACTCGGCGCCAACGATAATTCGATAATCCGCCTTTCCTTTCCGCCCACTCATGATTTTTTTTTCCTCCGTGTCGTCCGTGTCACCTGTCGCGCTGCAAAGTTGAAAGCATGAACAGTCTTCTTTATGTTGTCAAAAACGAAAGCCTGTGTCTGTTCAAACAAAGCGGGTCCCGAGGTTCCCATATTCGAGCAAGTCTTGCCTTTTCTATGGTGCAGGAGCTGCGACGCAGTTTTATGATGGAGACAGGTAATTTTTGCAGGATATTTCGATCTTTCGCCTATATGTACACACCGTCGGGATCTTTTCTTTTTTTCGCGTATAGTGAGGCGTGCGTTGCTGAACGTTTCTGCTCAATACTACGGGTGTTTTGAAGGTATTCGGACGGCTTAGGGTCATCAGGGCAAAATGTCATGTAACGTACCGAAATACTGGCTGTGATCCTAGGGCTTGTGTTTCATTCACATTATTATAACTGAACCCGAAAGTGCTTTCTTCACTCGCAGATCAGATATAAAAACGCATCTCCTCTCTTTTTAATTATATAGTAATTACGGTCATTGCATAACATCGACATGAGTGCAATGGCTCAAAAGGCAGCCATTGAAGCACTAGCTATCGATCAAATGACTTGTCAGTCTAAATTAAATTTTAATTCAATTCAATTCAATTTTATTTTCCAGCACAGTGTCGGGGGTCCCCGGGCGAAAAAGATGTCGTTGACAGCTTGAGAGTGCCTGGGGGCCCATACAGACAGCAACGTTTTGTGAAAAAGTACAACAAATATGACGCGTATCAATGAGTACACGTTAACACCGTATGAACGCATACAATTCTATATGGCACATGTCAAACACTATATAAAGATTATCAACAGTTGATGGAATTATAAATGACATAGATCAAATTTTCCCAAATGGCCTGTTTTGTAACAAAAATTACAATAGAGGCTTGACCACCAAAACTTTGCCATATACAAGATAGAGACTAATCCATTATCACCTATTGTTTACAAAACAATATCGCATTTGTAACTAGTAAATGTATTAAAGTTAATATTTTGTTCTAGATACTTGTTGAAAATAAAAGGTTAGTTATATGTCAGCGACTGCGAGAAGTATTCAGTGCGCCGGCGCGGCACTAACCGACTGTCACAGCTGCGGGTGCGAGAGTCACTTATTTGTTTCCATAGGTGAGATGTTATTTTTATAAATGACCTGAAACTTTAATTCGACAAGAATAAAGAATACAATAAACGAAATTCATACATTTTTTTACGCTTATTATATCATAATGTGTGTACAATTGTGCGGTTGATTGTAAGCGTGGCACATTAGCAACATATGGAATCGCTTTCTTTTGAAGAACAAGGATGGTGTGTATGTTTCCTGCTGTGGTCGTGCCCCATACGAGCGTGCAGTAATTTATGTGTGAAGTGAATAGGGCATGATAAATTGAAGTTTTGCATTATATGGAAGGATGTGTTGACATCGTGACAAGGCTCCTGTCGCCGATGATAAGGACTTAGCTAAAGCTTCAATGTGATCTGTCGATGTCATATTGGCAGAAAATGTAACTCCAAGGATCCTGTGCCTGTTAACTATTTCTATAGAAGTGTCACCGAGTAATAAATTGTGTATTATTTGTGTCTGCTTATGTGTAGTTTTGAATAAAATAGCCTTAGATTTATTTGCATTTATTTTTAAACCGTTCTCGTTGGACCAGTGCCACAGTTTCGAAAGTTCCCTTTCAGCTTTTAAAATTATTTTATTTGTATCCCATCTGGAAATAAACAGGCTCATGTCATCCGCATAGATCACGTAGACTGCGTTACTATCCTGCTGAACAACATCATTAATATACACATTGAAAAGGAACGGTCCTAAAACACTTCCTTGTGGAACACCGGCAGTAATTAATTTGGAAGATGAAATGTTATTATCTATTGCTACACACTGCTTCCGGTCGTAAAGGTAAGACTGAAACAACGATTGGGCAACCCCGCGGACACCATATGGGTGCAACTTCTTTAGCAATATCTCGTGGTTTATGTAATCAAATGCTTTACTGTAGTCAATAAATACTCCTAGGGCAAGCCGATTTCCTTCAGTATTCTTAATGATAAGTTCCTTTATTGTTAAAAGTGCTGTTTCTGTCGAAAGCCATGTTGTTTGTCTATAAGTTTGTCGTGTTTAAAAAACAAAAAAATTGTTGACGCGTGAAAAAATTTATTCTCTCAAGTCCTTTAGAGAACACCGGGAGAATAGATACTGGTCTGTAATTGTTAAAGTTATTTATTTCTCCTCCTTTAAGGATGACCGAAACTTTTGCCTTTTTCATTCTACTTGGAAAGCAACCAAACTCTAGAACTAGATTAAATATGTAGTTTAGACAGGGAGCGATAGCATCAATTACGTATTTTACAGGCTTTATCTGAACGTCCTCTATGTCTGTTGAGTGGGTGTTTTTTAAGCTCATAAATGTGCGACAAATCTCGATTTCATCCGTAGGTTCAAGGAACGCGGTTTCACAACATTGGTACCCGGGTTTCGAACCAGTGATGTTATTGAGCGCTCTAACCATATTCACAAAAATGCGTATTGAAATGCTCGGCTAATGTGACAGCTGAAAGTATGTTGTTTCCAGCTGTTAATTCAGTTGTGTTACATTTCGTGTTTTATCGTTTAAGAACCTCGTTTATTATCTTCCACACTCTTTCAGGGCGCTTTTAAGACACCTGAAATAAAAGGTTGTAATAGTAATATGTTTTTGCCTTCCTTAACTCGGCGGTTAGCTTGTTTCTATGTTTCTTAAAAGCTGCGAGTTTACACGGTTCCCTCGTACGCAAAAACGCTTTAAAAGATTTTTTTTTTTCGTAGATCATTTTTATATATGTTTAGGTCCTATCCAAGGCTTTTTAATTTTTTTTTTTTTGCTTTTCCGTTATGCGAGGGAAAGAGGCATTATAATGGCGACGAAATATTGATAAGAATTCGTCATAAGCGTCACTACCGTCGGTTTTGCTATAGATAGATGACCATTCAGCATTTACGATATACTTACGGAAGGTATCCAGGTTTCTGCTTGATAGGCACCGATATGTTAATTTAGGTTGACGTGTTTTTTCCCATGATGTAGAAGTAGAATACGCTATAAAAATGGGGCAGTGATCACTTATATCATAGCATATTGTACCTGCCAAGTGAATAGGTGTGTCTATATTTACAATGAAAAGGCCAAGGATGGATTGACCCGTTTGTGATACACGAGTTGGGGTCGTGATGACATTCTGGTAACCGCACGAATTTATTCTGTTGTTAGAATCACGGGCATGCGTGTTATCGTCAAGCATATTTATATCGAAATCGCCCCCGATTAGCAAGCGATACCGATGAATTCATGCGAAATCTAATATTTCTTCAATAAAATCAAGAAAAACGTTCCGGTGCACGATCTTTACCAAATTACTCGTTGATAAACAATATTTCATAAAACTATTCCCACTAGAAGCTTGCCTGTGTTTCTTTTTTTTTTTTAATTGCATGTGTGTAATTTTTGTTTGTTTGTTTGTTTCTTGTTTTAATTCAATTTAGGTTTTTAAACTGTGTGCCTCTTCAGAATGCAACATTCATTTTTGCATAAGCTCTGTAAAGACCCATTCATCTACACTTTATACGCTGGAGCATTCACTTAATTCTTCACTGTGAACAACGAAATGGTAAACATTGTGCTGCTGATAATTTTATTAAGCTTGGCAAAGTTCACGATGGCTTTAAAAGCAAATGTGTGCAAGCCTTGATTTTTTTTAAAGATGCAACAATCGGGATAGATAAGTAAGTTTATCTCAAGGGAGGAACAAACAGACTACAATGGTACCACTGATTGTTTGTTCTTCAACGAAGTGAGATGATGAATGTTTTTAAAACTGTCAAGGAAAATTTTATAAAATGTATGTAAATTTAAAGCATTAGTGAGCTAAAAGTAAGCATCTTCATCTTGCTTTGCCCAGGACAAATAAAAATCACTCCAGCTAACAGCATTGAAGCCTGAGATCAAAACCTGCCAGACGCAGAATTTGTAGTCGTCCACGACGAATGCAAAAAAATATATATATATTATAAAAAAAAACAGATAAAATCAAAAGTTATTAGTGAAACAGCGATGCTGAACGAAGGCACATTTAGCTCGAGAAACGACGTCGGTTTCCGTGGGAGTCGTCACTTTGGGCTGTACCGGGCCTCTGCTACATGGCGACACCGAAACTTCTCGTCGATAAGGTTTAGTTCCACCCTACGTCAGAGCGCAGCCGAAAATGCGAGCCGTCTTCCTGTGCAGGCGCTACCAAGCGTTCATTCAATGAAACGTGTAAAGTGCGCTGTAACTCTCAGAATTTACAGAATATGACCAACCGCCACCAGGTCTCCTGCGCACTCCCTGTTTATTTGTTTGTTTTTTGTTAGCCTTGTACTGGGGGCCTGTCATGACAGCGCTCCGTTTTAAAGTGAGATGAAGTGTGATGGCTGATGCAATGTAATAAAGAAGCCGGCCGTAGTAACCAATGCTAGCCCCTTTGAAGCAATACTTGATCCGGATGTGAAAGCATGTGATTTTAACTGCGTCAGAGCACTTTTGAGATCTCAGAAAACTGGAGGCGCAGCCATCTTTTACTTTTTCGAGGAAAGGAAAGAAGTAAAGATGGCTGCGCCTCCAGTTTTTCTGAGATCTCAAAAGTGCCCGACGCAGTTAAAATCACATGCTTTCACATCCGGATCAAGTACTGCTCAAAGGGGCTAGCATTGATACTATGGCCGGCTTCTTTATTACATTGCATCAGCCATCGCACTTCATCTGCACTTTAAAACGGACGCTGTCATGACAGGCCCCAGTACCAGCAACCTCCGGGGTGCCGCAAGGCTTTGTCCTTGGGCCTCTTCTATTTCTAATATACATTAATGATCTTCCGCAGTCGCTAACATCCTGTGTACGTCTTTTGCCGACGATTGTGTACTGTACAGAAAGATTAACAACCCTGACGATCACTTACATCTCCAAACTGATATTGATCGGGTAGTTACCTGGTGCCACAAATGGCAAATGACCCTTAACACAGCAAAATGTAAACTTGTTTCTTTCACCCGTAAACGCACAAATTCAGACTTCACATATTTACTCAACAATTCGCCCATCATCGCTGCTTCTGCTTATCAGTACCTCGGTGTTGAACTAACTTCTAATCTTTCTTGGGTTTCCCACATTAACACGATAACCGCTAAAGCATCCCGTACCCTCGGTTACTTGAAACGCAATCTTAAATCCTGCCCCTCTCACCTCCGCAAATTATCTTATGAAACCTATGTTCGCCCGAAATTAGAGTACGCCTGCGCTATTTGGGCCCCTCACCAAACCTACCTTATTAATCAAATCGAATCCGTTCAAAACCGAGCTGCCCGCTTCATTTCTTCATCATATTCGCGTTTCGACAGCGTGTCACTAATAAAGCAAAATCATTCTATCTGTCTACTGCAAACTCGACGTAACATTTCTCTCCTATGCTTAATTCACCGATTATGCCACAGCCCCGGTGGGACTTGGTTCTTGCATCTGGAATACCTGAACAAGGAATCGCGTAATTTTAACTCTAAGAGTTTTAAGCGCATCTTTGGGACATCATTGTCATTCAATAATTCTTCCCTGCCACGTGCCATCAAGCTCTGGAATGATCTTCCCGAGGCTGTTGTTTCAATTTCCGACCCAGCACTTTTTCGTTCAGAGTTAACCACACATATTTTAGCTAATTAAAAATGTGTAACGATGTTATTTCCTTATTTTCTTGTGAACTGGGCACTCCATCTATATTTTGCCTTACTGGAGATGTTAACGGATGTGTATTATTATTTATTATTTTGTATGTCATTATGTGCTTTATGTGATGTCACCCAGCTGTCCAAATGTTTGGTTTATTTTGATGCACGCAGGTGTGTATTGTTGTTTTTATGGAGTTGGTGTGCTCACTGCCATTCTTTATTTGTGTTAATCAAACTGTATAGTCCCCCCTCATGTAATGCCGACAGGCCTTGAGGTACTTTGAATAAATAAATAAATAAATGTGTGTAGAAACGGAAATGAAGACGTGCTAAATAATTTACTTGCAAGAACTCCTAAAGAGGAAATAAAACAGAAAGGATTTTATTCTAGCAACGTGGCACACCTAAGCACTCCTCACAAGGGTGAACCAGTTCTAGTAAAGTATTATGTCGGGGCTCTTTGCTATATGTGTTTATTTCTTCTCAGGATGGGCGTGTGGTGGCAATCAGTTTGTCGAACGATGTTTCATCTACAGATCGTTTCGTCAACATGCGACTTTTTATCAACAGTTCGTATCATCGAAAGTCTTGCCGCGTTCGTTTCATCGACGCACCTTGTGACGATTCGTCGGAAAAGTATTTCTGCGCACATCGCCGCGGCCACCGGCATCTGGGTGGTAGTCTAGCTTGCCGACTCTGGGAAAATCCGATTTGGCCTCGTGCAAGCTCGGACTTGAGATTATATTAAAGTTTCCCCGAGCGAAGTGAGGGGTGTTTTCGCGTATCACAGAATGTTTGGAAGGCTAGATTTGCGCTCGCAAATTTGTCCTTGCCCTATCGGAGCTGCCTAGGTGAGTTCCTTTTATTTCCGGTAGGCTTCCAGCCAACGAGGTAGAGGGGCTTAGGGCGATAAACTGGTGTCCCATTCGCCAAGCAAAAGTGACCCCATCTCTCTCTGGCTGCCGCCATGTTGTACAATTTTGACCATTAGACACTTTTACGCAAAACTGAACCAAGACTTGTATTGTGATCACTGTAAAAAAACATGATAAACTATTTTTCAATACTGTTAGCCACAGAGATCAGTGTCTAGCTCTGATAAAAACCCAAAATACAGCACCGCGGCTGACGGCACCTACCATTGCGAAGCTGCATGGTTTATTTTTCGCAAAAGCACATTTTGGGCTTAAAACTATCTAAACACGACTTATCTCGCCGGTGGTGTTATTAAGGATCAACAGGCAATTATCTGTGCGAGGTACTTTTTTAAAATCTAAACGTAAAACCAGAAGGTCATATGTCTAGTGGTCAAAATGTGCAACATGGTAGCGCCGGTAGGGGTCACTTTCAGCCGCCAGTTTATCACTCTAAGCCCCTCTACCTTGTTGGCTTCCAAAGAACAAAAGGGAGCCAGTTATCCAATCCAATCCACTTTGTAAACATAAGTTGTCCACGAAACATGTTTGGACGAAACAATACGGACTTGTTATGAGCACTGTTCAGGCTACAACGGTGTGTGTGAGTTTCCTAGTTAACTTGTTTTCGTCCTAAGAGATGTGACTTTTAAGCATAAGAGAAGGACAGATACAAAATCTCGCGTAACGACCAGCGTTTCCACATTAAAAGCTATAATTGCTAAAAAAACGGTGCCTATATTTTTTGGTTTAAGTGTGGGGATAGCGTAGTGAGTTGTAGCACAGTACCAAGGCAAGCTACTACTGTTATGTGAAAATGAGGTAGGCACCAAAGACGACCCAAGAAACGACCTTCTATCAATGAAATTGTACACATCTGCGGTTACCGTTAACGGCAATCTAGAGGAAGATGGACGCTAATTGTCGGAAGAAATTGTGCATGAACCAAATATATCCACCGCTTCAGTTATCAAAAGAATAACCTAAACATTTCAAAACAAAAAAGTCGCTACAAAAGGGTTCCGCATCGTTTGGGTGAAAAGCAATAAACAGGTTGTATGAGGATTGCATGAGAGTTGCTTCAGCGTTACAAAAGAGAATGCAAGCTCTTGCTCCAACTAGAAGTGTTGCAATAAAAAATATAGGATACGAGATTTTGACCCAGACGTGAAATCCTAATCCTCTCAATTTAAACATCCACAATCTGCTCACCCAAAAATTGCTCTTGCCATGAAGTTAAGAAAAAGCTCATTGAGATTATCACTTATGATACGAATAAAGTAAAATACACACAGAAAGTGCCCGAGGCGACGACTGTAGCAACAAAAAGCTAGCTAAGTTTCCTGCAAGTTGTTTTGCACCAGGATACCCATGTCCGACTTTTGAGAAACTAGAAATACAACTGACGTAGGGGTGGGGAGAATGTATCCAAGCAACGGCATGCACTGCGGAACAGTCCTCTTCGAAGCTGCGACGACATGGCGAGATTGGCATCTGTTACTTTTTTAGGAGACGTGAAGAGCCAACCCCGGACAGTGGAAGTACTTGCGTTTTCCTCCTGCCGTACCTATGCGTATACTCCCTACACGGGCGTCTGTTTCTCCGGCAACCGGAGGAACTTTCCTGGTTGGTAACGGAGCAACGGCAACCAATCTTGTGCGAGAACGACAGTAAAGTCGCATCTGTTGTCAACTAAACTTTCAACAGAAAACGTTCCTCGTTACATGATAATTATCGATAGGTCGATACGTGAGGCATGAAGGCGCGGTAACCGCTTTTTCGGCCTTTCACTGGCAACGCAGCGCTGACATACGCAGTGCCTGCTCCACACATCCCTTTCTTGCCCACCATAATAAACCTAAACTAGGAAAGCGTATTCCCTGAGTTAGCGGAGTTGGTGGTTAGGCAAATTAGAGTTACACTGCTACTCTCAAGAAAAGAAGCCGACGAAGCCACGACACTCTAGAGTGTCTCTCGTGCTATCCGTTCGTACACACCGCTCCCGGAATCTGCACATGACTGTGACCGTGATCCATGCAAGTTCACACCCTTGTAAGTTGTACTGTTTTTTATCAAACTCAAACATACTCTCTCCTGTCCCTTTTCGGGGACTATATTTACTAACATCAATAAAGACTAAGAGTAATATATTTAATTTATTAATCAGTAGCACTATCTGAAGCATTCATTTATTAATGAACCGTGCAAGCATTTTAATATGCCGAGGTAAAAAAAGAAAGCATTGACAATGATGATGATAAAGGCGTCAGTGCCACTCTTGACGATTTGCTTAACTTTAGGAATGAGCAGTTCCTCGGCCTCCCGTCAGGTGTCGACACAAAACTTTTCATGTTATTAGAGTTTCCGATTTTTATCTGAATGAGGCAACCTGGTGCCAGTAACGTGGTAAGTTTGATATATAGTAATATATGTATATTAATTACAACCCGCTTTATTAGAAGCTGTTAATCTTAGCTGTTCGTAAAGCAGATGCGTCAAAACAGTGAGGCCAGATAGGCTGCTAAAGTATTAATTAATTCAAAAGTAAGAGAGCCCTGTTTACTTCTTTGAATACATCCGAAGTTTCAGAATTTACCAAACGCTTTACCGTAGTTCAATTATTCGTTTAGCAAAATGGAAACTGCCATCAACTTAAACATTAATTATTGTTATGTTTCAAGTTAAGACAAATAATTACCAAAACCACAACTGTGTTTCAAAAGTTTTGTGGGTATAAAAATGCCAAGAACTACACCTGTAGCACATTTTGAAAGTCTAG
>JAZHYW010036417.1:0-58361 GCA_037355805.1 Ixodes ricinus
CGTCGTCTGCTCGCGTTTCTGGTCAGAATAGACTATCCCTCCCATTATTTTTTTTTTTGTGTGTGTGTGTGGGGGGGGGTTGGCAAAACATCATGTTGCGATACACGAATTAACAAGAAAAATATTTGGGTAATGTACTTTGAAGTCGGGAGTTGAACATTCCTCGCAATGTTCAGAGAACGTACTTCAAGTAAAATACAGGTTTTACCTACTTGAAGTGGTACTTTAAGCACAATGTACTTTCCAACCCTGCACAAAGGTTCCGTGTTGCTGTCGTTGTGTTTGAGTCTCTCAGATTAGTTTACACCAAATGCCATCAAGTCAACGAAAGCTGTCTACCCTTTACTCTGCCGGTGCGGGCATCCAAGAGCATATATGTAGCTATAAACAAATCGAGCGTGCCTGTGGTGAACTGATGTCAGCTGTAGTGTTGTCATGGCCTCTCGATTACGTTTCCGTAAACGTGCAAAACTGACTGCTATGATACGCACGTTTTCGCAGAGTTGAGAAAACGTACCTCAATATTTCTTTGGTAAGAAAACGTTAAATGCAGCTGCGTTCGTTCCGTGCCCGCGCCCGTTTTGATATGGATGAATATTGTACCATCGTGCGATTCTCCAAAAGCTTATCCCCATGCACATACAAGCGGGTCCCCGGCTTTTGCCATGCGCGGCTCTTGTACGAGAAGGACTTAATATCTTTCATTCGCCTCCTGAAATCCTAGAATAGATCCTTAGGACACGTAATGCGGGTGAAGGTCGGAGGCCTTCGTTATAAGCCGTTTCCAGGGGAAACCGAAAGTTCACCAAAATGTGTCTTAAAACGTCCGGAAGGGCTGAAAAACGTCACATTTTTCCGGCAGAAAGTTGTGTGCGGCAAAAGCGGAGACCCCCTGGTCTACGATAGGAGAGAGGTTTTGATAAGTACTGCGTGATTCACATTAAAGATCCCAGATGAGCAGCCGTCCTGTAATTAGTAAATTGCTCATCTACAGCCTGAACTGGTGTCATCATTTCTTAACGGCAGACCAACTGCCTAGCTGACTAAGCACCTGGCTTGCGCTAAGTAATAATCAATCAGTTGGTGGATACTTGTGTTTACGTTAGTGCCAAATTAGATTGGAGGCATATTTCGCCAAATGTATCCTGTGTCATGCAGTCAAACTAGACTCATGGCAGTGGTGAGCATCGGGGGCATAAGCCGCGGACTTTACATGTGACATGCTCGTTCAGATCACCGTGTTAGGAGGGTGGCGCTGCTCAATTTTATTTCTAGATTGCTTTAACAGTCAGCAGGTGACGCTAAAAGCAACGCATGTCTCATATATTGTAAACATCAGAGATCACATCAAAACAGCTTTGTTGCAGCACTGCTCCACTATTTGGTTCCAAAAGCCGTAAGGCCACGTGTTTTATGCATTCTCTAATCCACCCCCGGGACAAGGCCTTTGCATTGTTCTTTCTCCACAGCATGCTTTAAACGAAACGTTAGTTGTCTGGAGTCACAGCTGGCTATTGGCCGCGCCAAGAAAGACACGCGGATATAACAAGCGTAAAAGAGGGAGCGAATCGACCGTTGTGTCGCCCGTTACCGCACCCTCAGTGTTAGGTCATAGGGGAAAGTAAGCAGACGTTGTAAGTAGGGGAAAAATACTGATTGAGAAAAATCAAATTTATTTAGTTAAAATCACATATTTCTTATGTAAATCAGGTTTAAATATTTTTAAATATATTGTTATCCTTCATAGTTTTATTCGACATGACAGATTTGTTATCTGTTTCAAGGGGCCTTAAACCGCAAAAAACAAATGCCCACTAAAAGTAATGCATTCTAAATTCAGTTACGAATTTAAGCACAACTGAATGAAACACACTTTGGATTTCGTTATAAACCACTTACTGCTTCTTGATGTAGGGCAAACGTATTTGGGCTTTAAACGTTGGTGAATATATTTTAATTGCCCTAAGGCATACGTGAAAATATGATTCACTTGAGATAAATATTAAAATCTTGTGAAAACAACACTCGAACGTTCCCAAAAAGCCCAACACTCTCACCGTAAAATGCTTTTTATAAGTGTAGTAAAAGAAAAACGTCAATGTCTTGTGCCGGTCACTCAGTTATATTAGCTAATATTATACGAATGCCACACATATGGCACACATATGAGACTCACCGCGTTAGGGAAATAATGACAAAACTAATGAACTGAAATGGCTTGCCGGTATATTCTACCCGCTGATGAGGCTGAAAAAAGGTTCAAGAAAGAAAAAGGGGGGGGGGGGGGCTCTTTCTCCTCCTCTCTCCAGCTTTTATGTAAAATTATTTATTTCAAGTTCTCAACACTATTGAGCTATGGAACGCAAAGCGAAAAGGTAAACCCAACACTGATTTGTGCTCACCTCAGACGTGGACCACTTACTTTTTTCTTCGCCTTGGCAAGAAATGATTCTTCCCTTATGATTATTAAATATCAGTCACAGATAAGCGTTTAAATTAAAACTACCGAATGACGGAAACTCCAAATCGAAATAAATGTTGTTTTCCGGAATATTATTTGGCGGAAAGGGCTCATACAAATTGAAGCAGCAAGAAATTATGTGATTTGAATAAACTTGTCTTTTTTTCGCCACCCTGCTTGTAGGTGTGTTGGTTAAAGCCCCTTTATAGAGTTTCTCAATGATGCTGTGCTCGCGCAGCACACAAGCAACATTGAGGCACTTTAACCCTCGATTTGCTTCGTATGTCTTATATTCGAGAAAGAAAAAAAAGGTGCCAATGAACAAGGTACATGCTTCGTGCGGCTCTTTGAAACAAATTGCGGCGCAGCACTGAAATTGTATTAAAATGAGCTATTGATCGAGACACAAAGTTTTCGTTCTAGCTCGTGCTGCCTTCACGTTTCTCGCACGTCTGAAGAATAGGGTTCGTCGACTTTTAGTAATCGCAAATCGTTATTTATCGAAGGATATAGGGGGTATTCACTGGCCGCCATATTTGAGGTCACTGTTTAGAGCGCATGCTCAGAACTAGCTCACATTGATAGGCTGTCAAGACCGGCAATCTTGATGGTGCGGGGTGCACGTCGCAAAATAACTGTGGAAGCTAGCCATCAGCACGTGCTCAGCATTAGCGCACACGGATATGGCCGCCAGTGAATACACCCTATAGGCGTATTTGTCGCTGCTTGTACTTCTGGCTCACGTGAGAGCTGCATTCGTCCGCGTGCGCTGCAATGCACAGCTCAATCACGCGCCTTGAATAAAAAAAAATAAAAATGACGTTTACGCGTTTGCCGAAGGGCATCTGGTACGCCCCAGCGGAGAGCTGAGGATTAATTTCGACCATCTGGGGATCTTTCGGAATGTCTCCGAATTAAGCCCATTTTACGTTGTGCGATTGTGCGTGTAATATTTGTACTCGTGAGGCATAAATCCAGTGAATACAGCACGCACTTGGAGTGTCATTCACGGTTTAGTATTATTATTTTCTTGCCGCACGAGTGACTTTGCAAGCGAAAATTGCAAGCACCATGTGAAACGGGAATTGAAACCTAATTAATATGATAAGATTTCGCGTGCGATGTCTCAGTTGTAACGTTAAGCACCGTAGCTTCCACCACACTTTTATGGCCACACAAGCGACGACGCAACAAGAAAATCTTACCTAAAATCGTACAAAGTGTGTCATACATAAAGGCTTGATTGTGCGAAAAAGACGTGTGCAAAAAAGCAACCTCAAATTGCACGTAATCCGGAACATGCGAAAACTGTTTCATGCCACCTTTAAGATATCTACTAAAGTGTTCGATGCTAGCAAATAAAATATATCGTTTTGTTAATAGCTTTTCAGAAGGGAGAGAGTACAGGCGAGCTAGTTAGGAAACGATTGTGAACCCAGTATCAGGTTCACAAGTATGTCGTTAGAAGAATACAGCATGTAAGATTTCTGTGGAATAAACACCAGCCCGCAGTTTGTCTTGCAAAATATGGTGTGTAACTAATTTTTTGTGTGTTCAAAATTTGTGCGAGTTCCGCATGGTTTTTCGCACGTCTGTTTCCGCTGGAACACATGTGCGGAAAATCAACTGACAATTGACAAAATCGAAACTAAAAACGTTCCCTACCATTAAAAGGACATTTGTAGATATCTGTGGCACAGCATTTGCATGTGCGCGTTTAATGGCACCACGTTCCTTGCCTTGTTTAAACACCGCGGTGTCCCAGCGTTACTGCCGACGGAAACCAAAATAAAAATAAGTCACGTCCGACGTAACTTTTCCCCAAGGTTTCAGAGTTACGTCCAACGGAAATAAAAGTTTAAGTTACGTCCTGTGTAACCTACGCAACCTTATTGAATGTTCCACTTTACGGCCGATTCATGACGTAATCCCAAACATATCGTGAATTATTATTACGTTACGTCCGATGCAGCATTCATTAATTGGTTAAAATCGTGACTCCATTTGTACCTCCAGGTACAGATGCCCGTCACATTATTTCTCTTTTCTTTCTCGTGTTTTCCCTTTAAAAAAAAAATTGTCTCCTTTAAGACGATTTCTGGCGACGCTTTCTGAGAATCGCGGATTTTCGAAGCAATTATTAAGAGATATAGAATGGTAATGTGATACGAACGTGCTGTTTACAGTAGCAGGGTTTCTGGCAGACTTGTTGAAAACTGGCACAATCTTCACGTACCACTCAAGTCGCCATGCGCACTAGCTTTGGCATTTTTTTTTTTCAGAGTGTCTTAAATAAAGAAATGTATCGAAAGTGCTGCCCAGGTGTGAGAATGGCAATAGACCCTCGTTTAGCCAGATCAACTATGCTCTCAGCGCGAGCCAGCACGGGCTACAAGCAGGTGTAACAAACGCGGAAAGGATAGCAAGAAGTGTTTTCATATCGAAAAAAATGCAATAAATTGTCTTAAAAGGGGGGAAAGAAAAGATAGAAAGAAATGCATGTGACGGGCATCGAACCCACCGAGCTTCAGCAGCCTCGATGTGCGAGGAACACACTCCAGCCCTCTCAACAAAGCTGAAGATTTTTGTTTCTTTATTGCAAGAAAGCAGGTGGTACAAATTCAATATAAAAGTGCACTGCAGCACATTTGGCACCGCACATTAAAATTCCCGCATCTCGAGAAGAGGGCCACACAGCCACTCGGGCTTCTCAACAAAGCTGAAGATACGGATAGAGTTGAGATTTTAACTGATTCACGAGTGCTGCATCGGACGTAACGCAGTAATATTCACAATATTTTTTGTATTTACGTCATGTATTGGCCATGAAGCGAAACATGCGCGTAGGTTGCGTAGGTTACACAGGACGTAACTTTTATTTCGGGTTCCGTCGGACGTAACTTTACTCTTTATTTCGAGTGCGGTCGGACGTAACTTTAATTTCTATTTCGAGTTCGGTCGGACGTAACTTTAATTTTAATATTGGGTTACGTCGGACGTAACTTTAATTTTTATTTCGGGCTCCGCCGGACGTAACGCTAGACACTGCGCTGAACGCAATTTTTCTAGCGCCCGCCCGCCCCGCCCCCTCCCCGGTTTGTGGCAGTGGAAGTAAATATTCTCGCCCACTATCTTCGATGACTCCATTTCTATAGGTATATTTGTAAGCCCCTCCACCGCCGGTTTTTCCCGAGCCCGATTTGCGTGATGCACACAGCACTTAAAACGTTCCAAAGGCTGCGCGAACCGAACTCGACGCCATGAAATTACTGGCGCACAAACTTCAGCTCCTTGCACTGCAAACGCCACCTCCCCAGCCCACGACTCTCCTCTTTTACACGCGGAAGGCGCCATACTCCATGCCGACTACACAAAAACCTGTCTACATCTTTGCTTCTGCGACGCCTAAGCACCCCGTCAAGCTCATCCATCTGCTCAAGCACGGAAACGCAATGAAAACACAACCAAACACAACAGTCGCAAGCTCACAAAAGAAAAAAAAAAACACTTCCCCACCCGCACGGTCCGCACCACCCGTGCTATCAATATCCCCCCCCCCCCTCTTTCAAGACGCCGCTCAGCCAGCTCAGCTCTCCAAAGTCAAGCCGCACAACTTTCGCAAGAAACGCCAACAGCCAAGCTCATCTCAGCGTCTGAATGAACTCATGAACTCACTCACAATCACGAACGTTTCAGAGTTCACAGGCTCACTCCCCATCAGATCACGAACCCATCACGTTCACGATGCTACTCATAATCTCATCACAAACTCATCACGCTCACGAAGTCACTCACCGTCTCATCATGAACTCATCACGCTCACGAAGTCGCTCACCGTCTCATCATGAACTCATCACGCTCATGAAGTCGCTCACCATCACATCATGAGCTGATCAGAGTTCACGAAGTCACTCACAATCACATCATGACCTCTTCAAACTTCACGAACTCGCTCACAGCCACTCACAATCACGCGGTGAGTGTGAGTGAGCGTGAGTGAGCGAGTTCATGAGTGAGTTTGCCGAGGTATGCTCCCAGGCAGGAAAGAGACGTGGGTAAACTGGAGCTCGAAAAAATAATGACGCACATTCTGAGCACGAGCACGATGCTAACTGAAGTGCTCAACCGAAGCGACCTAATAAAGAAGTCGATGGGAGTGCAGTCTGTCAAGTGCAATGCCGTTATTGAAAAGCTTACACATTAAGAAAATAGAATCCAGGCCATTGAGGCGTCGTCGGCGATGCTAAGCTCCCTGTATGACGAAATTCTAAGAAACGTAAAAACTCAGAAAAACATGGACCTAAACAAGAAAACACAGAAATTGGAGTCGATGATCTCGAAGCAGGACTCGGAGATTCGGGACATAACGACATGTGTGGACAGGATGGATCAGTACATCAGAAGGAAGAACATTGAAATACACGGTGTCCACGGGAATTAAAATGAGAACCTGTTCGAGATCATTAAGTGCCTAGCCCCCAAACTACAACTGCAGCGTGCCAACAGCTGATGCTATCGAGGCAGTGCACAGGTTGGGTCCTCGCGAAGGAAAAATCCCAGCAGTAATCGTGCGACTTAGGGACCGTTCTGTGCGTGACCGTTGGACTGCTAAACGCGCGGCACTCAGGGACGATCGTATCTTTGTTGTTGAGAACTTGACCAGGGAACTGAGGCAACTGCTCTGGAGTGCAAAGCAGCGTGCTAGAAAAAAGTGTTACAAGTTCGTGTGGGTAAAGAAAGGAAAAATCTTTGTCCGTCAGAACAAGCACAGGGCCACTTTTCGTATTGAAAATGACGGTGATCTGTTAAAAATCTCGTAATGAAGCGGAAATCAAAGAAGTGTCGCAATGTTAACAACCGCGCTCGAATCGTTTTCACAGTGGGATGAGTACTGGAAGGATATCTTGGCAGTCTGTTGAAACTAAAGTGGCCCTAAACTTGGTGCGCGTTAATGTAAGAAGTTTACACAAGCATTGGGACCAGATACTGGTTTATTTGGCAGATCGACTAGATGGCCTGGATGTTTTGATACTAACAGAAACAAATATTGACATACAGGCCTGTAACTTGTTTTATTTGGACGGTCCTCACTCATTTCCCTTATGCAGAGAAAGTTAAAGGGAGGCGGAATACTTATGGTCATCGAAAAAAGCTGGCTCTCCGAGCAGGTTGCAATCTCCTCTAGTCATGCTGAGGTTTTGGCTGTTACAATTTTCAAGCATGCGGCGTCATTTGTAATTTGAGCTATTTATAGACCACCAAGCTCATATCTTCCTTTGTTTTACGACGAATAGGAATATTTTCTGAACGAATTTGACAGTAACAGTCAGCTGGTTCTAGCAGGAGATCTCAACATCCATGTTATGAACGTATCTAAATCTGGTGTTGTAGAATGTTGTAGAATACATTGATCTGTTGTCGGGCTTTGGACTAAAAAACGTCATAGGGACAACTCCACATGAGCACATCCAACAACGGCAGTTGCTTTGATGCCAGACCTACAGCTGTGAAAGACAAATAAAGAAAAGAGCAATCATTGCGCATTTGTGTAAATGATTCCCTATACCTGAACGCCTGTACATTCTAAGAAAAAAAAACAGTGCTTAGTTTCCATTTTTTTTTTTCTGTAGTGAACAGCTACGTCGTTCCTTACACCTTACTTTCTGAGTGCACTTAAAATTATTTTTGAGGTCAAAGTACTGACAAAAGCACCACATATGTTAAAATAGATTAGACTAAGGTACAAAGTGCGTATGTTTTATATGGCTGTAGGACTGTTCGTCGAAAGACAATTCGTAGCAGGTCAGTTGGTAGCATGGCAGTTTGTTACGTAGGGCATTTGCGCCATAGGGCAATTCGTCACTGTAACAGTTCTTCAGACTATTAAAAGAACTTTTTTCCGCGCCATTTTTCTAGCGCCGAGCATATTGCTCCCAAATGAAAAACCTCGGGTGAGACCCCTATTGACACAAATGTTTGGAGTCTCTAATAATCGCTGGTTAAATCGCGGTTACTTTCCGGAAGTAGACGCCGTTTGATTTCCTGGGACTCCAACACAACCCGGGTACGAGTCGTGCCGGTAACTACTAATCGGAGGATACCGGTAAACATGCTAGTTTGTCAAAATGGAATAAAAAGAAAAAAAAAAGATCACTGCATACCTTAATATTAGATACATCTCTTCATAGTGAAATGTTTCGGGCTCACGCTTCGAGGGTTGTGTCCGCTGTCGGTTCCGTCGTAGTGACGAAGAATTGCTTGAAGGCGCTTGTCCCGTGCTTCTTGCTTCCTCGACACCCTCGTCGGGACGCTTGCAGCTTGGCTTAACTTCATTTCGGCCAGTGCCTGGTCTTTCTTGAGCGACTCCAGGAACATCCAGATATTCGTTGATGAGCAACCGACGTTGCTCTGCAAAATTATATGAGAACCATTACATGATCACCAATTGAGTATATACGCAAGAATTCGAGTAAACAAAAACATATCTGGACTATCTGGACGTTTTGTCTAAATGGAGAATCAAAACTACAATCAACAAAGCCACAGGCGAAGAATTCTTTGCTGGACAACTGGTCATATCTAGTATCGACCATATAAATGTTCGAGCACAAAACTTCATAGTACAATCGGCATTAATAGAAACTAAACTTGCCGATCATTATTTTGTTTGTTACTCTTTATCACAGCCTCATACTTCGACTTCTATCGTCTCTGATAAAGGCTTTTCAGTTGTTGACTCTAGGCTCTTTGATAAACTAATAACGGAGCATGACTGGTATTCTTTTTTACTAACTGTATCCCCAGTTGATATTTAAGAACAGTTTGTAGCTCAGATGAATCTTCTTAAACGAGCAACTACACGTATGGTAAAAATTAAACAAAGCAAAGCAAACATTATGAAGTAATGGGTATGATTTGTACCACCATATGGTAGACATTGAAATTACTGCTATTAAAGTAAAAAATAAAGTCACTTACCAGCGGCATGTTTCCTCGGTTTTGTTGGGCAGCATACCGTACACTATGGAATCTACGATCCCGTTCTTCAGCGTGTGGAGGTGTATATGACCATAATATAATTTTGCAGAGCAACGTCGGTTGTGCATCGCTCAACAAAGAGCAGGCACTGGCCGAAATGAAGTTAAGCCAAGCCGCAAGCGGAGTCGCCTCGACAAGGGTGTCGAGGAGGCAAGAAGCTTGGAACAAGCGCCTTCAAGCAATTCTTCAACGCTATGACGGAACCGACAGCTAGCACGAACATACTGGAGGCGTGCGCCCGAGACATTTCACTATGAGTAGATGTATCTATAGGGCATACAGTTATCACTTCTAATTAAATTCCTTTGAACAAACTTGCATATTTGCCGCTGTCTTCTGAATATTTACAGGGATGTCTCGTACCCGGACTGTGTTGGAGTCCCAGGAGAAGATCAGACAGCATCTATTGCGAAAGTAACAGCAATTCAACCAGCTATTATAATAGACTCCAAACATTTGTGTGTATCACCAATTCATCCACGCTATTTTAATAGACTCCAAACATTTGTGTGTAACACCAATTCAACCAGCTATTATATTAGACTCCAAAAACGTCGGGCCTCACCCGACGTTTTTTTTATTTGGGAGCAATATGCTCGGCACTAGAAAAATGGCACGGAAAAACAAAGTTCTTTCGACGGTAGTAATCCTTGGAGAAGGAGAACAAGGTGGACAAAGGACAATCACAAATCTCCAAAAACAGCCGAATGACTGGTGCACTACCCTAAAAACTTATTACCGTCATTCTTGTCCAGCGCTTGCACCTTTGCATTAATTGCATTATCATCAAAGTTCTTTCAAGAGTCTGGCGAACGGCGACCGTGACCAATTGCTCTATGATGAAATGCCCTAAGTGACGAACTGCCGTGCTACCAATTGACCTGCTCCAAATTGTCTTGCGACGAACGGCCTGTAGCCACCACCCCAGGAAGTCTTTGGATTAAACAGGGAAAACCGGCCGCAGACAAGAGCCATAAAGATGTGGGCCACAACGACTCTTCAAAGCTTTTGAACGCAACAAAGCATTGTGAACTTCCTAAACAGGGTTCAACACGGAATCTAGAAAACAAAAGCGACTGATCGCTCCGAAATAAAAAAAAAATAGCGGTACAACCAAGGGGTCTTCAAAACTTTATCTTCTACACATACATGTTCCATGCACCTCCTTTCCGGTTTTGGACCAGTTGACCCAGTAGATAATTATCCTATGTGACCAATTGCCTTGCTACGAGCTGCCATGTTACGAATTATCTTTTGACGAACGGCCCGCAGCCGGTTTTATTTCTTTTTTTAGTTTTTTGCGCCGAAAATTCCGAGCTTATCGGAGTTTATTTTTCTTAGACTAACAATTCTCTGAAGTCCTGAGATTGATTTTGCAGTGTTTCTTATTTTTCAAAAAATAAAAAAATAAAAAGACCTTGGTGTAAATGTGTGCTAGACTCAAAAGAACGCGCTTGTATCGAACAATATCCCTTCAGCTGGATTTTGCGTTGGCGCCCTTGCCATTGGCAATACTAATTTGTCCCAGGACAAAACATGCAAACAAGTGTTGCTTCGATAAACGTCGATACCTTAAAATCTCTAACCTCCTGGAGGTAGTCGCTGGGGAGCTCATTTTCATCCTCTTATTCCATAACCGTACCCTGCGCGGCTGCTACGGTGTGAAGTGTGAAGACTGTAATATAGAAGCTTCACCCCCACCCCCCTTTTCCTCATTCTAAGGAATCTTTACGGTTCATGGCTTACACTGTTATAGAAGTACAACCCCTCCTTCCTCTAAGAAGCACGAATAGTTTGGTCCAAACCGTGAAACGGAACAGTGGCTTTTGTCGTGACCCAGAAGTAGAATGAGCTGTTGCCCTGATTCCTGAATGAACCTTGACGAGAAAAACGGTAAAACCCACTTTGTCAATGATCTGAGATTTTATGTGTGAACTGGAATGACATTTTTGTCGGGACAGTTGACCCAATGCTCTCCCCAAACTTAAATGTAAAATACCATTCTTTCTTTTCTTTTTTTGCAATGGGACATTGAAATTCAGCGTTTATCGGATAAATCCAAATAGACCAATCTCACCAAGCGTTCAGGGCATACGTGAAGCCGTCATACCTTTAGTTCACAGGAGGCAGGCGGCATTGCTCTACCATGCTCAGAGCTCCAGTGAGGTTGTGGCACGTAGCAGAGATAGTGATGCAAAACTATCGATAAATTGACTATCGATTTTACTATCTATTGTTTTTCGATAGTCGACTATCGATAGTACTATCAGTAGTTTTTCGATAGTCAACTATCGATAGTACTATCGATAGTACTAGCGATAGTTTTCGATAGTGACATGATGTACTATCGATAGTACTAGCGATAGTTTTTCGATAGTCGACTATTGCTAGTACTATCGATAGTTTTTCGATAGTCGACTATCGATAGTTTTTCGATAGTCGACTATCGATAGTACTATCAATAGTTTTTCGATAGTCGACTATCGATAGCACTATCGGTAGTTTTTCGAAAAGTCGACTATAGATAGTATCGAAAGTTTTTCGATAGTCGACTATCGATAGTCGACTATCGATAGTACTATAGGTAGTTTTTCGATAGTCGACTATCGATAGTTTTCGATAGTCGACTTCGATAGTACTATCGGTAGGACTATCAGATAGTTTTTCGATAGTACTATCGATAGTTTTTCGATAGTCGACTTTCGATAGTGCTAGTGCTAGTTTTTCGATAGTCGACTATTGATAGTCCGTACTATCGATAGTTTTCCAATAGTCGGCTATCGATAGTACTATCGATAGTTTTCGATAATCGACGATCGATAGTAATATCGAGAGTCCGATTTCTGGCGACTATCGATACTATCGATAGTAGTATCGATAGTTTTGCACCACTAGCAGAGGGCTACAAGTTCCCTCGATGCATTGCCGCAGCGGTGGCGTACCGAAACCGGCTGGCGAAAATCTATATTGACGAAATTTTTACCAGCGAGTGTTTTTCGACTTTATCCGAAAACACTGAACCGTACTGTATAACTTATTCGTTTGCTTTTTTTTTTTGTGTTCCCGCTTTTCTTTTCAATATCCGACAATCCTCGGGGCATAACTAACTATTAGGGTTTGCTTGGAAGCGCGGTCACATTCAAAGTTTGCGTGTGACGGCAATAACCTGTGTCATTCGAACGCTGTGATCACAAGTATGTTTTCTAATCACGTTTTTATTGAGAGATGTGTATCAGGAGATGGCACAAGCATGTTCTGATGCGGTATCATGAATGGATGTTAGAACAACAAGCAGGAAAGTCACTATCATGGCATCAACTCAGACGCAGATTACCACCATTCTCGACTACAAAGCCTGAGCTTCACGTCGCTTTCCACTTACCATATGGACTGCCAGGTAAGGCATTCGTACAATTTCTTTCATCTTACCAGGAGCAGAGATTTGGAAATTCGCATTAACTGCAAAGTGGGATGAATGGTAAATAGGACATAATTAAAATACTCGTTGCCATCTGAAAGTCAATAATGTAAACACTTTCGGGAAATCTAATCGAGTGGTAACTAAAATTGCATTATAGACAATATAATGTTTCATGTGTTACCTGCAGTGTGTATGTGTATGGATGCTGCAATAGTTTTCGTCTTTGCAAGCATCTATCCGTGTAACATTATGAGCATAGTGGTTCTTGTGTTTCTGTTTCAGCTTTTGCCTCTTGTCTATGAAGTGTATCTTCTCCGCCTTGCAAGTGTTTATTAGTGCAATAATTTGAGTAGTTTTGCTCATGTTTCTATTTTAGGTTGGGGGGGGGGGGATTTGTTTACGGTCCTGCTTTCCCACCAAAGTGTGTCAGAGCGCCATGGACCTCGTCAAGATGCAGCTTTTTGTCCTATTTATAATATTTTTTATAAACCAAAAGAGGGAAATAAAAACATTATTATTATTATTTAGTAGTAGTAGTAGTAGTAGTAGTTGTTGTAGTATGTTGTTGTAGTATTAGTAGTTGTAGTAGCAGGTTTTGTGGTAGTAGTGGTTGAAGTAGTAGTTGTTGTTGTTGTAGTTGCTGTTGTTGTAGCAGTTGTTGCTGCTAGTAGTTGTTTTGTAGTAGTTGTAGTAGTAGTAGTAGTTGTTGTAGAGGTAGTAGTAGCAGTAGTAGTATGTCGTTGTTGTTGTAGTAGTACTTTTAGTTGTAGAAGTAATAGTAGTAGTTTGTTGTTGTTGTTGTAGTAGTAGTAGCAGTAGTTTCTTGTAGTAGTAGTTGTTGTAGTAGTAGTGGAGTAGTAGCTGTAGTAGTAGTAGTAGTAGTAGTAGTAGTAGTAGTAGTAGTAGTAGTAGTAGTAGTAGTAGTAGTAGTAGTAGTAGTAGTAGTAGTAGTAGTAGTAGTAGTAGTAGTAGTAGTTGGTTGTTGTTGTTGTTGTTGTTTTGTTGTTGTTAAAAGTGACATGTCTGGAGAGATAGGAGGGGAGACTCCAGCAGAGATGGCGACAAGGAGCCACTAATGCCTTCGCTGAGCAGCGGATACCAAGCCACCTTCCTTGTCCACTGATATCTCCGCCACTACTCAAAGATATCGAGGCACGCTCACTCGTCTTCGTTTCCAAACAAGATACGAGCAGCTAAGACGCGTCAACTGCCTCAGGAACTTGTGAGCTCTGCATTTTCTGGAGTCGGGACAGTATAACGTGTCTTCACATCGTACGCCTGAGGTAAGCAACGCAAATTATTCAAATTAAGCCGGGGCGCGCGAACACTCGACTGGAATCGAACGACGCCACCCTACTACGCTTCAAGATGAAGTGGCCAACTGTCGAAGCTACGGCCATATAAGAACTCGGCTTCTAATATTGCTGTGCTACTTAATTTCCACTGCGCTGTCTATACCCGCACTGCTGTGCGCGAGCAAGTGGCTTTGTATCGTCTTATCCACGTGCGCTCAGGTAAGTTATAGCCTTGACAGTTTTGCCGAAACTACGCTGGCCTCGACAACGTACCATGACAAAGTTTACGCCCGTTATAGCACTGTCTGATAACAGCGGCGGAGCGTGGCACGTGGCACGTGCTTCACAGGTGTGCGCTTCCCCTCACATTTTGCGGATTATATTGAAACGGAACATATAGTCTTTACAGTGCGAGGTACACCGAGATGCTTTTCACTCTCTACTCGTTTTCTTTCGGGTTTTTTGGATGCTTCCTTCCTGAACGCCTGAGCTCGGGCTGCTCGATCAGAGCTCAGCTGTCGTCATAGGTGAGCCCAAAAATATGCTTACTGCGTCGTCACCTGTCGCCGTGACCTGTCGCCAGAGGTCAGCCGAAAATATTCGCCTCGTTGTTCGTCATTTTGAGTCGAAAAGAAAGTTTCGTAGAAAGCCTGAGCGTGACAACCCGCATTAGTTCATTGAACCCGAACGAACTCAACCTGAACTATCGGCTGCCGCTCCTGACTGAGGTCCGTCTTTGAGATAGGCAGTCAAAAGCGAGACGTATATATAATCTAAACAAAATTACAGAAACACACGATATTCTTAGACTTCGCCTAAGCAAACGAGCAATTGAACAAAAATAAACGAAGACACGAGTGTCGCGTTGACTGGGTCAAGGCCATTCTATGCACTTTGTAGTCAGTTTGCGCTGCTGCACACCCGACCCGGAGGAATAGCGCGGAGAAAACGGTCGTCGCAACGAGGAACTGCATTTAGTCGGACATCGACGAATCGGGCAACAACGTGACCTTGCCACTTCGCAGTCAGTCGCCGCGTGTCCGCGCGCCAGCTCTGTCGTTTCAAGGAAAGCCACTTGATAAAGGCGTTTATTAAAAGTACCGCCAACCATTGTTGTGGAAACGCGCAAGACACGTGCCACAAGAGGTGCTCTGCCGCCAATCGCTTCCAAGGGCCGCTCATTTCAGTGCTGCGCAGCAATTTACTTCAAGGGCCGCTCGAGACACGGGACACGTTCATCGGCGCATTTGACGCTGACTTGAAAGACAAAGGCAAAAACATCGAGGGGCTTTAGTTTCAAGGCGATGCACGCCAGCGTGCAGCGTGGCATGGCGCTCTTGCCATGGCCACCGCTCGGCCACCGAAACATGGCCGGCTGGTCCGGGTAGCCGGAACTATAGGGAGCCGCCGCGGCGCTCCCAGGTTTCTATGGCTGTTCAGTTCAGGCCGTGCTTGGAAGATTGCGATTGTATTCATGCAGGAAACTTTACATGCGTCAATCACCCTTCTCTTTCTCTCTCCTACACACACGCAAGCGCGCGCGCACACACACAACCCCAAGCGTGCGCGCGTGCACACACACGCACGTACAGGCACATGCGCACGTACACATTTGTTTTTCTGGAATGTTTTCCGAGCGAAATAAGGCATGCCTAAAACTATCACCTTTTATTTCTTTTTTTTTTTTGCCGCGCCAAAATTGATTTGGATTAGTATCTAGATTCAAGGTCACACTGATTCCTTTGTCCGTACGATCTGATCCCAATCGCGGCAAACAGAACCTCTATCTTTTTGTCTCAAGTTCTCTAGATAGGTTTCCAACCTGCGATTAAAGGAAAGAGCTGATAACACAGTGAGGCGATGGATTGGACTTGGTCCAGAGTGTGAAAACATAAACCACTCCCAGCCAAGGCAGGGTAAGCAGTGTGTCGAAACTTGAGGACTAAACCCAGTTTGACACAAGGCACCTCTTATCGCCGCACCGTAGTTTGCTTTTGACGCGGGTGTCTATTGAATTACATTGAGAATTTTCCGACTTTGCAGGTTTTTCTTGACTATTTAAATTAAATTCTCGGGCCGTTCAAAAATGTAGAAATATAGAGAACGCTGCTAAACTATACGTAATATCTGAAGTCTTGGAGGCCGCTCATAATGTAAGACAAGTCATTGAGATTAAACGAAGTGAGATTGATCCCTTCGTGGTTTGAGCTATTTTCATAAAATCAGAAGGACTCACTGTTTGCCGATGTTATAGTTCTCTTGACTTATGGCAATGATGTCGTAGAGCAGTGGTTCTCAACCATCGATGTTACACGGACCCCTTGTGGGTCGGCGGAGATGATGGATGACCCCATTCGTGGTGAGAGGAGAGGAAAGGTATAGGTTAAATATAAGAATGATTTAATAAATGGATATCACTAAGGGGTAGTGTGAAGTAGACCTCTCTTATTGACATACGTGCGAGAAAACTCACCCAAAAACTAAAACATTTCTTATCGACCAGAAAAAAAAAAAGACTTTTATTGCCAGGCTTGACTGATGAAGCAGGGCTTCGCGGACCCTAGAATGCCTTCGCGGACCCCAAAGGGTCCGCGGACCTCCGTTTGAGAACCACTGTCGTAGAGGATGCGTTAACAAAAAGTGCCACGTGGAAAACACCAAAGAGAAATATCTGATATCACAGAGAGTGGTACATGACAGTGAAAGCAATAGGTATGGCAGACAGGGCCAGATTAACAGTTACGAGGGCCCGGTTCATGTTTCTGTAAAATATAGCTACTGCTTCTAGGCCGAAGTTACATCACAAATATACCAGAAGTTCTTTTTAATTATTTATCATTTTTATCACGAGAAATCAATTCTTTTAGCTAGGAAATATCAAGAACAAAATAGGCTGGACATCAAAATCGCACGTACATATATCTGACTTTATCAGCACTTTTCTTTAGAGAATGGCAATGTATTTACATTTGCCACAAAATTCAGTGCTCCTTAATATTATTAAGAAGATACCAATCATCCTTTTGATATCCAACCGTAAAAATAGGCATTTCTTCGTAACTATTTTTTATTGACTTTCAGTTATATATAGGCCAGTAAAATTGAAACAGCATTCAAAGGTGATATTGTTGCTTGACGCCACATGTGCCAAGCGACAGCTGTTACTAAAAACAAATTAGAACATTACGAAAAGAAAAAAAAAAGAAGTATTCTATTTAAATGTCAGACAGGAGACTCTGCAATAAGTTATAAGTGCAGATTAACGTATCTACTTCACTGAATACAATTTCCAACAGCAAATGGGGCTGGTTGTATCATTTCTTGGAATTAAATGCTTTAAAAGAGGCTTTCGGGTTTCGCTAGCAATAAATCCAGGTGTAATTAGTTTACCCAAACAGAGAAAAACGGTGAATGCCTAAAAACAACCTCATACATCTTATAGGAAAAGGACAGTCTATACTTCGTCTCACCTGAGCATGAACTAATAGACCTATTGCTATATTACCCAAGCATCAAGGAGAATGCAGGGATTGGTCTTCCACGCGCCGCACGTGCTGGCATCAGCAGTAGTAAATTTTCCAAAGCAAAAACCTAAAACAAATTGTATCTTGCACGCGCGTTCGTCAACGCTTTATTTTGGTTATTTACTTCGAATATTTTATACGGGGAAGTCGTGCGCGTGTGGCGCGTGGAACACCAATCCCTGCATTCTCCTTGATGCTTGGGTAATACAGCAAATGGTCTATTGCGAAGGCACTGCAAGCGCGACGGATAGCCTTGACTGCCTTGACTGGAGCACGCGCAGCACGAGCGTCTCGTGCAGCCGCCGAGGCTTCATCCAGAGAAACTAGCTCGCGCTTCAGCATGCGCGGCTAACAAGAGTTACTACTGCTAAGGTGACACGAAGTATTAGCGGCGAGATGTTTCGGTGGCGCCCTCGTTCGGTTACCTTTCGTGACGTCATTACCTTGTGGACAACAAGTTCGATGGTGTTTGTAATGGGCATGGTGGAAGCCTGAAATCATAGCGCTCTAAAAGCAACACTGCCAACACCGTCAAAATTGAAGTTCTTCCATTCCTCTTATTTTCGTCGATGAGACATCCTTTGCTGACGTCATAGTCAGCATTCGGCTAATCGTGGTGGGTCTGACCACAGCGACGCTTTCGATCGCTCACGTCGCCAATAGTGGAGTTACAAATTGTTATACATTCTATTTTCAATTACATTCGAGCTTGTGCATAGAAGGTTGTTTAGCCAAGGCCGCAAAAACGAAAGTCGCCATGCATGTGCACGTATGTGTGGTAGAATTGGGTTTGTTTGTTTGTTTTCAGCCAGATCTACCCTCACTATGCAGCAGTGACATGCTGGCCCGATGTTCTTTTTTGTGTGTTGTTTTTCCGCGTTCATAGCTCGAGATCTGTGCTAAAGTAATCGCTCGCGCGGTCGTCCATTCCATGGTTTCTAAAGCAACGTGCTGAAAGGAGTACCAAAAAAAAACAAACATAGTATATGTATGAAGGCATACATTAATTGAATTTATAGTGTTTGATATGTTTGCCACAATAGTTAATTTTTAGCTGACACTCAGTGTTTTGCAGGCCAAATTACGTTAGCCGCCATTATTAAGCATATCGGGGTAGGAGGGCCCCCTCCACACGAACGGCCCGGTTCATTTGAACTCTTTAAACCATGGGCGGATTTATGGGTGAGGCTTTGGTTTGGTGGACATTTGACTGTGCGGGGAGGGGGGGGGAGAGAGAGAGAGAGAGGAGGAGGAGGAGCACCAAGACCATATCATTCATTTCTAAAACAAGTTGGTGTTATAATTTTTTTTTCATTACAAGAAGTTTACTTAAACAAGCTTAAACAAGCGGTCGCCCCCCCCCCCCCCCTCCGCCCGTCCCCTATCTTAAATCCACACATGCTTTAAACCTTGACAATCAGGCCCTCATGACAAATGTTCGCCTGTGCACGAATGATAATGCAAATGGTTCCTGGTGTTCAAGCTAGGAGCTCCAAACAATTCAGAAATACTGGATACCGAGAAGAGAGTTGCCCACACTTTCGTAAACGAGCTCCAATAAAAGAAGCGATGGCTCGACGACGAGTCAAAATATGATGCTTCCCTCCCTCAGGAAAATAATAGGACAGGTCACGAGTTTGATGAATGTAATTTCAATAAACTGTCTCGTGGATGGCCTTCGTGTATCTTATGCGTTAACAGCAACTTTCACCGACCGGACCTGGTCATCTGCCTCCTCAACAGTTTTGTAGCTAATTCAAGTGGGCCTGTTACTTGGTCATGTTGACTTCACAAACCTAACCAAGTTTGTGAGAACCCCAAGCGCTCTTGAGATTCCGCTCGTTTCAACTTTCAAGCCACGTTACGGAACAGAGCCTGAGAGGAAATAAACGCTTCCTGTAAAGAGGACATAATCTGCGCGACGTGCAGGAGCTGCTGCAGGGTTGCTAAAAAAAAAGATTACCAAATACCAGCGTGTTGCGGTTATCTAAAAAAGTAATAATAATAAAGCTATGTAATATTAACAACCGTACAAAAAAACTAGCATATAAAGCCAGATTTAGTTTTATTCAATCATGATTTCAACCTTTCGCAATAATGTACCTTTCACGAATTGTTTTAAAAATAAATTTGTTCGAAAAAAGACTGTATGATATAAGCCAGTTGTTTTATTATTTTACATTACCAAGATTGTTATACGGCGAGCAGGCGTTCCACTATGCGTCCTTGGCGCATCGGAACGCAAAGAGGAACCCAGCAATCAGAGGGCAAGATAGATAACGCGTAGAGAACGCGCGATGACGAGGCAGCCGAGCGCGCACCGTGATTGGTCGAGGTCGGGAGGAAACAAAAGGAGGTGGGCATCTTTGGGAGTAAACAAACGCAC
This sequence comes from Ixodes ricinus, assembly GCA_037355805.1. Classification (NCBI taxonomy): domain Eukaryota; kingdom Metazoa; phylum Arthropoda; class Arachnida; order Ixodida; family Ixodidae; genus Ixodes; species Ixodes ricinus. The sequence goes on from JAZHYW010036417.1 coordinate 20,126, forward strand.
CAGGTGCGCAAGGAGCAGACCAACCTGCACGCCGTATGGTCAGTGACAGCTTCAGAAGCGCAGGGCATGGTGAGTCCCGATCATATAGTTATCGCTCAGAAGCTCAATGAGGTTGAGATCAATAGAGAGTTTTAGTAGATCGTTACCATACCTCCGATACCCCCGATAACGATACTATATATGTAAGCGCAAAGGCGGAGGCAGAGTATCGGGTATCTTGTTATCGGAGTCATCGGAACGATCTACTAAAACTCTATTGGCCTGAAAATGTACGGGAAATTGCTAAGCAATTGTGTTGTGTGCGTAGCATAGCAAACGTTTAGCGGTACTCCGAGTTTCCAGACGTCTACGTTCATGGCGTTCTTCATCAGATAGTGTAACGCGTACCATGTGTACACTCGATAGTTGTTCCTAGAATGAGGCGATGCTACCGTCTAATCGGGCTGGTAAACCTGGCGATATTTCGGAGCCTTTTATCATCGCGAGCACCTCTCCCTCAGTGCGCACAAGGGTTGAGCTCCTCCTCGCCTACCTCACTCCTCCTCGCCTACCCCTCCGGTCACATGACCTCCCAGTTGTTTCGAGCCTCGCGGCCACGCTTTTATCCAGGCTTCACTTTTAACTGGGCTTTGCGAAATGCCCAACACCTGGCCGAGGAACGTTCCACGTTAATAACAACGATGAGAGCTCGGCGCTGTGACGTCACCACAACCCCTGCAAACGAAGCAGATGAACTTGCGCTCTGCACAGTGTTATCATAATCTCGGCAGTTCAACGTAAAAGTGATATAATAATGAGTCAATACAAGGAGGTCAGCTTGAACATCAGCTTGAACCTCCCTGTATTGCCATGTACCAACATAGCTCAAGTCACGCCTGTTATTTGGTACTGAGTGTTTGTAGGCACTGAAAGAAACGGAGAAACGCTCCAACGTTTAAATTATTTTGAAAATGGCTGCCACATGAGCCGCGGTACATTCAGTGTACGCATGGAGGTAGGAACCATAGGAGGCGACATACCGACTCAAACCAGCCAAACGAGAAAATCCCAAGTGAAGCCGGAAGTAGAGGTGGAACGCCCCCAGAGGCGCCCAAGTCCGTCCAATAGCGTCTTTTGGTTTTGGTGATCGTTGGGGGTGTGTCACTCCAAGCCGGAAGTCTCCTCCGGCTTTACCTTTGGAGGCGTCCTGTTATCTTATTAAGTTTCCCAAGCAGCATCGGATTTTGGCCAAACATTGACCAATGGCTGGCGATGGTCTTTGGCCAATGGCCAAAGAGTGGCCAGTCATCGGCCGATGTTTGGCCGATGGCTGATGGCCATCGGCCAATGACCAGAGAAAGGCCAGTCATCGGCTAATAACTGGCCACGGTCTGGTCACTGGCCAAAGGACAATTGCCAGCCAGAGGCCAATGATTGGCCAAATCTGTGCTGCTTGGGCTCCTACCTCCATGGGTGCCGCCATCTTGAATTGTCGTCACTTCCAGTATGGGCGAAAACATTTTTTGCCGTCGCCACGCAAATAGAAGGCATTTAGGACATAAACTTAACCGTCACACATTCTTGTTTTTGCCTCCCTCTATTTTTTTACTATTTGCAGGTTGAAACGTTTTGATATTTTTTCGTCGCCCATACCGGATATGCCAACTTGGCGGTCGGGGGCGAGAGTAAGCGGAAAAGGTCTATACAACGACACAACTTGTGTTCTTTCTCTCTATCCTGACATTGAAAGACACCGCACGTGCGCATTATATGTGCGGAATATTCTCTACGCCCATGTGCCGGCGCTCTCAGTTGTGTTCCCATCAGTTGCGACACCCTGGTGCGGTCTCGGCGCTGTCAAGGCCCCGCGAGATGGCGGGACGCGGGAGAGCAAGGAGGCAGATGTTCAGGCGCGAACACCTGTGCAAAACAGCCATGCGAAAATCTTGAAGTTTGGAATGAGAAAAAAAAATTGCACACCGTTAATAAAAAAAATAAGAAAAAGATGCCATGGGCTGGCTTTTATTGCGCAAAGCTGCGGCTTTTATTTTCTCCGGTAAACACGCTGGATTTTCGAAAACAACATGAAACATTTTTCGTGTGTTCCGAACACCGTACAATGTTCGGATGATTTTTCGGACATGTTTTCCGGCCTCTTGGTGCATTTTCGCCTGTCAGTGAGGCTATCGAAATAAGCTCCAGCGTAACAAAAATCATGAAAACAGTTGCTCTAATTGAGAAATATATTTACAACGAAAATTACTCGTTGGCAAAAGAAACAAAAAAAAACTAATGGCAATCGAAAATTACTTAGAAAGAAGTTAAATTAGAGCAACTCAATTAATTGAAATACTACTAAAGTATGCTTCTCAAACGTGATTACCCGTGAGAACTAACGGCCTGGCCAACTGACATCTTCCCTGCCAGCCTGCAACGGCTTTTCAGGCTCCTTATCAACGATCCGATCCGCGATGCCGAAACATAAAAGAAAGTCAATCATTTGTCACATAACTTTAGAAAATCACTATTTAGAAATGTGAACCGTGAATTTTTTTATTTGAATTTTATTTCTGCGGCACTGGCATATGTGCCAGGTAAAACCCGCATCTCTTATTTATGCATCACGGTATGGATCGAGAACTAGCCACAATGGCTAAGAATCTAGAAACAATGTGCAGTGCTCTTGACGTTTACTAAAGATGAATAAAGTTTTTTCTTAGATTCGATTGGCATCGAGCGCGTCCACGCGTGTCGGCCTCGTCCTCCCAAGACTGCCAAGAGCCGCCTGCACCTCCTCCTTATCCTCCGATTCGTAAACTGGTTTAGCGAACACTGTACGACCTTCAACGTCTGGGTCAGCAAACTGCGTCGAAGGTCCTCGGAAAACTACCTAACTTTATCCACCGCGGCATTTTTTGAAAAAATATCCGCGCAGCGCTGCGTCGATCTTTGCAGCCAGAGGACCGAATCCAAACGTCGGGGGTGCGGCGCATCTGGTACTTCAGAGTGATTGTGTTTTGAGTGTGTCTAGACGACGGGAAGTTCGTCAGCCCCGACGGGCGTCACATGATGTCACCGCTGTATGTGAGTCATTTTGCCAGCGTTGTAAAACCGCTAGCCTGGGGTCATGAACGTGCATCACGCAGTAGCGATACACGACCACACGCCGGTGCGATGCTCATGGGCGTACCAACCGGGGGCAAGGGGGGCGTTTCCCCTCCCCTCCCCTCCCAGTTTTCAGAGTGGGGGGCAAGGCGGTTTTGCCCCCCCCCCCCTCTGAAACAGCCGCCACTAGGCAGGGCAAACACTGACCGGCGACGCCCAAGGGATACCAAGGGCACTATCCCCCGGCCCGGGGGGGGGGGGGGGGGGGTCCGGCTCTGCCCCCCCCCCCCCCGCTCAAAAACAAGTTGGTACGCCACAGGCGATGCCCATATTGAAAGGGGCAGGTATAGGGATTGGACATGATATCCCTGTGTTTTGCAGCCAGTGGCGTAGCCAGGGGAGGGGCTCATTCAGCGCCCCCTTCCCTTCTTTCCCCGCAAAAGAAAAAAAAAAGATGTCCAGCCGAAGCTATAATAAACACATGCATTTCGACCCCCCCCCCAACCTCTTCCTGAAAAAAAAATATCTTGGCTATGAAATTGTTTGCAACGCATGCTTTCGCTCCCCGTACTCCGAGCTGCACGGCGCTCTAACACACTCGACCACCGAGGTCCGTGGTCTTTACTGCAAGAATATACTTATCTGAAACAGGAACCGAAAATCCGGTGGAGCGCCACTCCATCGCTCCACCATCTCAGGATTAAGCTAGGACAGGCGGCGCCTGTCTCGTCGCAACGCCCGCTGCCAAAAGGAAAAGCCGCGTCATCAACATCATCGTCATCACTATCCTCATCAGAGGGCAGCGTACAGTTGACCGGAACTCTTGTCCTGGGACCCCTCGTCCTGGGACACCTTCGAGGGACCTATACCCGACGCCGCTCACAGCCGTCCTATAGACCGTTTTACTGAAAGAGGGCGAGAGAGAAAAGGGAAAGGGCTACCGGCGCTTTCCTCCTTTCTGGTTGTGTAGAAAGAGTGAAAGTCCCGGATGAAAGGCTTCGCCGGTGTTGGGTGTCTGCAGTGCCTGAACTTCGTTCGCGCTTTCTTCTCTGTTTTAAACTCGCAAACTTAATTAGAGCCACGGGCTTCGATGGCGACAGTCCCCAGGTCATCGGGACACCATTGCCCGGTCATAGGGTGCACGAATAACGACAGAAAGCGTCGAATACTGTCCGAGGACCTATGTAGCTTGCATGGAATCCGGCAAGGCGAGTGCGGCTGCAATGTTTTTAAGCTCCATCGCTTTCCGCATGACTGGAACTGATGAACCATTTATCAATTTTTGCTCGCAATGGGCCTATTTCAACGTAGCCGTGTTTAGTAATCAACAAGCGATACACGACACGGGAACCTCAATTAACTTTTGTAAACACCCGGAGCTACCACCAATCGTTTTGCTGCGCTGCTTTTATCTTGCGTGTCCGTGTTCTTATATTTCCTTGTGGATGAACGACGAAGACGTTCTAGATGTACTTATATCGAACCGTATTAAGCCTTAAAGCAGCCACGAATTATTTTACTATTTGATGCACTATTTTGAGTACTCGCCTCTAATTTCTATCGCTGGCGCGTTCGCTGCCGCTGTTGCCCCCGTCGCCGCACTGGCGGATGCCATGACTCGAACAAAGAAACGTGTACACTGGGCTCGAAAACGGATTGAACACTAAACACTTACACACAGACAGGACAGGACATACGCAGAGCTGACTATCAACTATTTAATACTTCTTCTTTTGTGAATGGAGCGCGCACCGAACGCTGTACCGCCGATGAACATGGGGTACACTCGAAAGGTACGTGCGAGTTTTCTCGTGATAATTGCTGTTTCAGCTTGTAAAATTTTGTAACTGAATTTATCTTAATATTGACATTTTGCAGTGGTGACATTGACTCGATTTTATTATCTACAACACTTAGTTGAAGGCTCATTTCCGCCGCCGGGTGTGGCTGGAAATTGTTAAAAAGTTAGTTCTATCGGTTTTCCTGAATCGCGATCTCCTGCGCGATACCAGAGTGACGGCAAAAGCGCTCCCTGGAGTGCCGCTGGTGGGTTGTTTCCGTTGATGGGCGCTTTGAAGCGCTGGATATTCGCTGCAGGGTACGTCTCGTGTGTTCCGATCTCCGTTTTCGAATAACTGGTTTGAGTTGAGCTAGTTGGTACATGTCTATGAGAAACAGCTTGAACACTAAACACTTACACACAGACAGGACAGGACATACACAGAGCTGACTATCAACTATTTAATACTTCTTCCTCCACCTCCTCTTCTTCTTAGTCCCTTCGAGCATTCCACGATTGCCGTCCGTCCGTCCATCACGCTGCACAGCAAAGAAAAACAATATCTACGGTGTGTTGCGGCTGTGGGCCAGTGACTCGTGAGGACAGTCATGGGAAGAAGTTCTCGAAACATCCGCGGGATACCGGTGTCAGTGACTGGAAGTGGAAATGTATGGGGTTAGCTTGGGCATTTGCGGATAGTTTTTAAATTTTTTTCAATTTTCGTTCATGTAGTATATTTTTCTCTTTTCGTCTATGTTTTATTTTTTATATGTACTCCTTATTATGCTTTGTTCTTTTTAAAAAATTCTAAAAAGTGCATCTTATCTCGCAATCGTGGAATACTCGAAGGGACTAAGAAGAAGAGGAGGTGGAGGAAGAAGAAGTATTAAATAGTTGATAGTCAGCTCTGTGTATGTCCTGTCCTGTCTGTGTGTAAGTGTTTAGTGTTCAATCCGTTTTCGAGCCCAGTGTGCACGTTTCTTTGTTCGAGTCATGGCATCCGCCAGTGCGGCGACGGGGGGAACAGCGGCAGCGAACGCGCTAGCGATAGAAATTGGAGGTGAGTACTCAAAATAGTGCATCAAATAGTAAAATAATTCGTGGCTGCTTTAAGGCTTAATGCGGTTCGATATAAGTACATCCAGAACGTCTTCGTCGTTCATCCACAAGGATATATAAGAACACGGACACGCAAGATAAAAGCAGCGCAGCAAAACGATCGGTGGTAGCTCCGGGTGTTTACAAAAGTTAATTGAGGTTCCCGTGTCGTGTATCGCTTGTTGATTACTAAACACGGCTACGTTGAAATAGGCCCATTGCGAGCAAAAATTGATAAATGGTTCATCAGTTCCAGTCATGCGGAAAGCGATGGAGCTTAAAAACATTGCAGCCGCACTCGCCTTGCCGGATTCCATGCAAGCTACATAGGTCCTCGGACAGTATTCGACGCTTTCTGTCGTTATTCGTGCACCCTATGACCGGGCAATGGTGTCCCGATGACCGGGGGACTGTCGCCATCGAAGCCCGTGGCTCTAATTAAGTTTGCGAGTTTAAAACAGAGAAGAAAGCGCGAACGAAGTTCCGGCACTGCAGACACCCAACACCGGCGAAGCCTTTCATCCGGGACTTTCACTCTTTCTACACAACCAGAAAGGAGGAAAGCGCCGGTAGCCCTTTCCCCTTTTCTCTCTCGCTCTCAAAATGGCGCTACCCACGATAAAACGGTCTATATGCTGCGCAAGAGAGACTTTTCAAAAGTGCACACCATGTTGTAGGTGCTGCGCCGACTAACCGAGTCCCCCATAGTTTCGGGCACGCACCATGAACATTTACTGCACAAGAGGGCTCTGTCAGCGTTGGGCGTGGACCTGGCTCTGTTGGTATCGAGAACGGAGTGTACGGCGCCATTCGTTCCGCGAAGACTCGAATTCGATCACAGGCTCTTGGGTCCAAGAAATGGCGACCGCTAGTGTTGATCATTGGGGTTTTGAATATTATTCTTTGTGGCTACATACGAGACAAAGGCACTCCGGTACGTCCTGAATCCTACATATATAGCATTCCCCAGTAGAGATTCAATTATCAAAAATTTTACATTTTACATATTTGGCATATCTTTAGAAGACACTTTATCGGGGCCGTGACCCGATGGAGAGCTTTGAGTAAATTAATAAGTGCAATTGAATCGGATCATTAATCGCTTCATCTGTCTAATGCAGACGGTGATAGTATCATCGTCAAAGACATGTTGCGAAATTTTAAAATTTAGCATTATATCATTGGGGGAACACAAATTTAAAATAATAACTAGATAAAGGAAAGAAGAAAAACAAAAAAAAAGGGGGGGGGGCGATCTCTCAAACTCAGGTACTGCGTATAATTCGGTTACCTTCCTAAACAGCAGAATACCCTGCCCCCAAAAAACCGGGAAAAAAAAACATAGGAAAAACGCACACGCACAAGCTCACATACACACAAAAAAGACCCCAACAAAAGTTTTGTTTACGTTTTCGTGGCGCAGTATCAGGTTAATGACATAATGGTAATTATATGGCAAACGCCTGCGTGCTAAATGCATTAAAACTTTTCTGCTTGATTTTTTTTCGGCATACAGCACGTGGATGAGCCGGCCGCTGCAGGAATGCTTCGATCGATGCACTTCCCACCTGTGCAGGATGTCATTTACGCCTTTAAAACAGGAAAGCAAAACGAGGCCCTATTTGGCTTTCCAGATTTCAAAGCGTAAATGACAATGCGCTACAGGTGGGAAGTGCGTCGGTCGAAGCATTCCCGCAGCGCCGGCCCATTCCGTGTCCCTGTCTGTACAACGTTTACGGACTGTGATAACGGTAATTCCGTGGGTATAAGCAGCGGCCACTTATACAACCAATACATCACATGAGCACCTTTCGTAGGCAACCGGGCAACGAACCAGAACTGGAAAGGGACAAAAAACGAAAGAGAGAGAGAGAGAGAGAGAGAGCATGATCACGTGACCAACTTCCATTTCATTGGCTGAACCGATCCGTGACGTCACCAAACAAATTCGAAACACCACATCGACGAGCACGCGAGACCCACGCACCGATAGGCTCTCCGCGTCGAAGAAAATCCAGCGCAGCAATATCGGACCAAGGTAAGTATACTGCACGGTTGGTGATGCGGCTTGCGGTTTGGTTCACTCGGACTCTTGGCGCAACGTGTAAATCGAGAACGTGTTTCGGTTGCCTTTGCGCGGGTCGCCGTGTTCTGTGAACTTGGAGATGAGCACATGCTGCGCGCGTACCAACGCTGAATCGCTCCCGTCTATATTGCCGTGCATCGCGTGGATTTGTCCAACAAACGCTCCTCCGGTCAGCGTTAATTTATAGCTTAATTTCTCACGATTATTCCACCCTTTCCGTTTATACGCACGTCACACTTCCGCGCATCGGGAGGGTGAACGTGAGAGATGGTTTGTTGAAGGTTGACAACTTAATTAGCGATATCAACGTCAAAATTAGAATACATTAGCTAGGTGTTGTTCTCCAAGGTTCAGAAATGTTTCCTGGGCGGTCGATATAAAGTTGATATTGACTACCTTCATGACAGCTTAATAACTGGCAGCTCAAAAGTTGCCAACATTGTTGATTAACGTAGAAGTTTGGGCTAATTGGTATGCAGACATAAAAAAAAAAGCGAAAAGACGAGGACAAAGTGGAAGGCAACCGACAGGACACAGCGCTGACTTTCAACTGAAGTTTTATTTATGTTGGCATCCAGTATAAATAGCAAACATGCCACACCACATAAATCAAGGAAAACACAAAAAAATGCACATCACGTGTTCTATACAACACCGCCACTGGTTCGCCCCCTCGCTCCAAGTACTGCCGCTCTTTGTCTATATGCGATTAGTAAAATCCCAATCAAACATAATTTATTCCTGCCCAAAATTTATTTCATGGTCGTTTAACGTAATTACCTTTTATTTTTATTACGGTTCTAATTTTTAAGATATGTAGGATGAGTGCGAGAATTAATATAACTTAACGCCTAGAAACACACAATTTTTTTTTATGTTTTGGGGTAAAGGTAACGGGTAACGTAACTCTGTTACCGGTTACCCGAAATAAGTAACGCAAGTACGTTATTCGTTAATGTTTATAAAAATAACGAGTACGTTACTCTGTTTCCGAGAAAATTAACACCGTTCCAAGTTACGCGTTCCCGCCAACACTGCGCAGAACTGAATCAGTGCAGGGCATGCTTCCACAGCTGAATCTCCGGCTTCTTTCCGAACGCCTAAACCTAGCGCGTTTAAAAGTTCCCTTTTATGCTCAAGTATGACACGTTTAATATCAACCCAGATCGCTACGTTACATCCCGGTTGTCCAGACCGCTAAGAAGCACACATTCGAGCCAAATTCATTTAGAAAGAGGAAACAAGCGATACTTTCAAGTATTAAATTTTTTTCCGAAACAATATTAAATTGATTCCTGTGACGACAAATAGAAAACAGTCACAATATATATAGACGTGTTTGAAAAGTGCTTAACCTAACTGTCATTAGCAGTTATAAAAAGTTAGCTAACTCTGCGATTATGTTTTAGTAAACGTTACGTGTGCCCTCCCGTTAAAACAACAACTATATTTTGTTAGCATTTTTGGATTTGCATGTCATTATCTATTTTAATACCGTTTGGTGAGCTTAGCCTTGCGTTGCGGCAGTTGGTTCACGTTGAAAATGTATTTTTATTATTATTTTTAGTACATATTCACGCGTACCTTACTGCAGTTGTCTTCTTTTATATTCGTGTAGGGCTTAAATGCAGTGTGTTTTTGGCCGATCGTGCGGCGCGTTGGAATATTTTTTTTCCACGCATACATCCATGTGCACCCTCTACTGTACGGTTTTTGTTTTGGTTTTGTATTCATGTGTGCCTGTACTGCAGTTAGTTCTTTGATGCTTACCGGGCGCGTTAAAAATGGTATTTTTAATCTTTTTGTTCACGCTCCTCGCCACGTCCTGCGTTTCTTTGAGCTGTCAAAACGTTTGGGTGGCGCCCTCTATAGTTTCTTTCCATGACGTCACGACCAGCATTTGTCTAGCCGTGACGTCGAGGGTCGTGATCCTGGCCACTTATCATCAGTCGCGCACGACAAGTGCAATGGCGTGAGCCAAAAACACGGAGTCATCGCGTTGTTAGTCCAAGTTGGTAGTCTGGCATTGCTCTTATTTCCGTCGATGAAAGCAGAATTCATTACACGAAATACGTCATGGTGACCGTTTTGCCGATCGTAGAAAGCGCCGACCACGGCGATGCTTTTGGTCGCGCAGGATGTTCACAGACAATGCCTTTCAAGCTCATATCGAATATTTATCTTTTGGTTCACTTTATGTGCGAGCGAAGCCAAGGATATGCGAGCACGAGCATGTTGGCTCGAACGATGTTGCTTTGCACTGATGCTGAAAGCACGGAGCTCGCTCATGTAGCCTCTGTTACGCTCGCACTTGAAGCGAAATGGAGCGTAGCAGTAAATTGCGAAACCCTAATGCCCGAGTCCCACTAGTGACTAGAGCGACAAACAAAGAAACGACAGCGATAAGCCTCAAACGCACGCAGCATGCTCGCGATGGTACCTTTGGCAGGCGTTTAGTCGCTCGGTCCTCGTGAAGTAAGCAGGAGTGATTGCAAGCCTGCCAAAGATATCCTCGCGTGCATGATCTATAGTGTTTCAGCATAGCTTCCTTTATTCTACAAAACCTGTCTAACTGCGAAAGACTCTGGTTTGAGGCTCGTCGCTGTCGTCTGTTCCTGTTCGTCGCTTTAGTGGGACTCGGGCATAATGCCCGAGTCTTACTAATGCGACGAACAGCTAGGAACAACCGAAACCGACAAGCCGGAAACAAGTGCATCATGCACGCGAAGGTATCATCGGGAGGCTCGCAATCACTGTTACTTCACGAGCACCGAGAAACCGCAAGCCTGCCAAAGGTACCGTCGCGTGCGAAGCTGCTCGTATTGGAGGCTTTCCGGTGTCGGTTGTTTCTGTTTGTCGCTCTATAATGGGAATCGGGCATCATCCTCTACTCGTCCTCTTTTCCTGTTTCGCGCCATGTATTCGTACGAGAAGGAAGCATTTAGGGAACCGTTTTTGCGCGTCCGATACGGTATGATAGGGGCCTTCCTGTACGAACTGCGCATACGCTACCACAGAAGACTCGCACATGCGCAGTTCATACCGGAGGGCCCCGTATCGGACGTGCAAAAACGGTTCCCTGAAACTCTCCACTAGGGACTTTTCGTATACCGTTACGATAGCTCCGTTAACGATACCCTGCCGACGCCTATTGCGCATGCTTTGTGTCGTCATTGGGTATCGTTTTTGAGGTATACCGGAACGATCTATTAAAACTCCCTAATGAGATAAACGAGCAGAAGAATGCTTACAGACCGCCAATGAACGCAGACCGGAGAAGCGCGTTCGTGATGCGCTGCATGCTTGCAGCGGAACTTTTCGCCATCGGCGTGACGGTTCCCATTGCATTTAGACGAGCGCGTGCTTTCGCAAAGTCGCTCTCTTTGTTGTGATTACGCGAACGCACGCTCGTGGCGGCACCGTGCGACGTATTGGTGGCACGCCGAACGTGAAACTCCGCTTCGCATAAAGTGCTATACTATATCCGATGAAGCCAATCCAGTAGTGCCCAAAAGTGCGTCGTCACTGCCCTCGTCGTCTTTGTAAAGACCTTTCCATCCAACTTGCAGTTGAGAACAGAGATTTGTTGGTATACTTCGTTTCAACTTCGGTCTGAGCGCGGCCGATGTTATGAACCGAAGGGCCAATCAAACAGCGAAAGAGGCACGACGTCATGGCCTGCTCTCTGCAGTTGATAGGACCAGCCGGTATTCGCCGTCTCTCTGTGCACTGCTCCTCCGCCGGCTAGTCCTATCAAGCGCAGAGAGCACGCCATGACGTTGCGATTTTTGCGCTGTTGGATTGGCCCTTCGGCTCATAACATCGGCCGCGCTCAGGACCGAAGCTGAAACGAAGTATAGTATTCTTATAAAAACTGCCGATGCGCTAAAGCCGCGTTCGCACTGCTCGTGTGCATCGTGCAAAAAGACACGGCGTTCACCCCAGACATGACGTATAGAATTATCCGTGAATACGCCCCGAGCATATTCGCAGCATACGTACTTCGTATTCGGAGAGCGTGTCGTCTGCTTCTTGCGCAGGGGGATAGCGGTGACGTCAGAACTACGTCGAGTTCTGATTGGCCTTTGATTGGGATATATAGTGAGTAGACCTCGATAGATGCCTCGAGACCTACTCACTACTTATTCCGATCGGCCGATAAGAGCTCGGCGTAGTTCTGACATCATCCCAACCCCAGTGAAAGAAGCGGACAAACGTCCGCTCCGCATACTAACAGGGTGTCTAGCAAATTATTATTTTGGAATTCCCTGACTTTTCCAGGTTTTCCCTGACAATTTCAGGTGAAATTCCCTGACCACTGTAGAGGCGGTTAAGTATATAAGACCATTGCAACACAAGGCATTGAGCATTGAGCACTGTGATGATCATTTTGCACGGGCTTAATCCAACTTGCATATTCCGAAATATTCGGGTTCGTCCACCACGGAGAAACGAGCACTTTCTTGCCGCCGACATCGTCAGCGAAGAGGCCACTTCCGGAAACACGATGAAAACACGACGCTCAACCACACACGTCAATAACCGAATGGCAGCATGGTCGCATGGCCGCCAGATGCACACTTTCGGCTTAAGGTTTGGATTAAATTACGGTCTGCGACTTTCCCATTTGTTACTAAATCTAGTAGCTCTAACTGAATCTAGCCTAGTGTCGCGCCCTCAATCCAATTCAATCCAATCCAAGGCTTCGACTGGATTTATCGGCTCTTCCCTCTGCATCGGGTAGCATACTCTACATCGGGTGAGCAGAGCCCGCGCTCCGCTCTAAGCAGAATTTATTGCCTATTTTTCTGCCCCCAAGTCGTCGAGCCTTTGCTCAGGGAACTCGATGGCGTTTCCGGCTCATTTTCCCTGACAGGGCTCACTTTTTGACAATATCCCTGACAATTCCCTGATTTTTCCCGGTAATTAAAATTTCCCTGACAATTCCCGGTTTTCCCGGTCGCTAGACACCCTGATTACAGATCTACGCGTCGATTAAACATTTTAACACGATTCATCGCCACCTTTTAATCGATTAATGAATCAAATATTGGTTTCATTCATTCCCTCGCATAATAATTTTAAAAAAAGAAAAATATTTTAAAGTGAATATGCGAGGAGAATGAATGAAACCCTCGATTGTTCCCAATAATCTCTGTTGCGCTAAACGGACACTCGCACGGAGGCGTTGAAGTCTGGGACACGTATAACCTTATCCTTGTTTGGACACGTGTAACCTTGTTTGGACTTACAAATATCGCACCTACAGTTTACTTTACGCCGAAATGTCACCTAAAGTTTGCCTTCCTATGGGTATACTCGTCCACATCTGCGTGGTGAAAGCGTCGCATTTTTTTTACGTTTTCGCTCGTTTGTCAAAATTGAACCAATTAACAGCCTAAAAAACAATAATCGCGATGGAAGCGTTAATTGATTAGTCGGTAGTTTAATCGATGGAGTGCCCAGGCCTAACGTATACATACGCATGTATACACTTCTGGAAGATGATCAGCAGAGAGCCTCTTACTGTATCACCACCTGCTGAACGGGACCTCAGACGGTGTGTTCAGACTGTCTCTCGTATGACGTATAGGAGTGTGACCGCGGTGTCCAAGGCGGGCTTGGCGCCATCAAAAACCCATCGAAACATGGCCAATTAATTTAGCGCCGGTGGCGACGCACCCCAGCGATGGAGAGCGGACGGAAGGAAGTATATCGAGCTAGGCGTCACGGTCCAAATGCCAGGGAAAGGCTTCCTTCGGCCCAGCACGCGTCCATCCCCCTCTCGTCCCTCGTGTCGCCCTTACCACATACGTTCCAGTCTTCTCTCTCTCCCCTTTCTCTCGTTCCCCGCTGCATTTGCTCTTCTCGCCCGATGCAAAGAAAACAAAAGGAGTAAATTCTCGTGATGAGAGACGGATGAGAAACCTGCAAGTCCAAATGTCAAGGCGCCCATAGCTGGACACGACCTGTAAGTGCGTCTCGCTGTGTTCACCTATGCGTGCTGCTGTTTACCCCGTCGCTGTCAAATCGCACGCACGTCACGCGAAAAACACGTTCTCTGTTTGCGGCTATTCGCGGACACGCCGCAAGTAGCCGCAAGCATTTGTTCGAAGCATATATGTTTGCTTCGTGCGTAGATCCGCTTCGAACATTGTGTAAAGACAGTTTTTGTATGATCAATCCGACAGGTCGAATTAGTCCAATCCAACCTGTGTCCAATCCAATCCGTATCTAATCCGACTCGTACAGGGGAAGAGACAACGTTGCAGACTGTCTTTTGTGTGAGGTGTTAGCGGCGTTCCCTTGACTTTAAAGGTGCTACAGTAAACAAAAAAGATACGCTTTTTTAACGTTTTAGACGATTGTTTTACAAGTTACTTTTAACGATTACGATAAACAAATATCTTTGCTCTCATCGGTCGTCAGTTAAATTTCAATCAACAGTTACTCGACTCTGAAGATCAAGTCGAGAGATTGTTGTTTGAATGTTTCTCAACGGCAGTGCGATTCAGCACGTGCTCCCAATGGACTTTTTTCCCTGCTGTAGGCCCGTGTGCTCGACCGAATAGACCCTTTTTCAAAAGTCAGAGCCATCTAGTGGCAGTCTAAAGCTCCAATATTGCCGTTCTAATGGCGGTGATAGGAGAACGAGCTCGCATTTATCAAACACGTACCCTCGACCTCGTGCATTAAATGCGGCGTAAAAGAACCGAGTTTTTGGAATATAAATTCCCCGCTTTACTGTTGCCATTAAAGCGTCGGCCGGGTTTGGCTCTCGACAGGGTGGCCAGATTGACTTTTGAAAAGGGCCTTTTGTGTCCGCAATATCATACTTTCTAACTTTTCTATTTCGACCGCATCGTCAGGGTACTTTCCACTGGCCTTCTATCCTTAGAGGGCGTCGCCCCGGCTAAAGTTCGCCGCGTAAAACGTACATCTTGATATTGTGAAAAAAAAATACATATTCGTTTCATAGTGGAAGCTGGTCGCATTTTTAGCTGACCGTGCTCCGTTTCTCTAAATTTTTTTTTCTGTTTAAATGGACATTTTGGTAAAAAAAAAAAGAAAACATATTTCGGGGTAAGTAACACGCGGCTTTTACGTATCGCCAATGCGGTACGTGCGCAGCACTTCACCACCTCAGACGAATCTGGGTTGTGCGCACAAGCAGTGTCCACACTTGGCGAGGGCAAACCCGGGCTTTTTTGTAAACAGCGTGTTGGTGTATACAAAGAAAATGCGAATCATCGAGCGAAGTAAGGAACAAGAAATAAAGTAAGCAATATTAACACGTGGATACTTAATCATTTTTGCTTTAATTGACCTTCTAAGTAATCATATCTCGGGTAAATTTCAGAAGTGCCGCGCCGAACCTGGCGCCGTCGAAAGCCTGCGCCGAATGCTCCCAACCGTATATCGTCCGGATGCTTTACCCGTTTGCCCTGTGAGTGAAAAAGAGTCATCGGACATGACTGAATTCTTCATATAAAACGGTTGCAGTACGCACATGTAGAAAGTAACAATTTTTACACTAAGTGCAAGGACTCCGTGGACACCAGTGCTGTGCTGCAAAAGGGAATGCGACGACGTGACGTTTAGTGACGGCTGCTCCTGTTGGTACCTGAAGCGCATACCGACTGTTGTCGACGTATTTCTGGTGGCATTGTGCGACAAGGTTGGTTCCCTCAACAACGAACTGGCCTCGATTAAGGCGCACAAGGCATCCCTGCTATCGCATCTGCTCAGGAACGAAGAGCTGCGCTTCCTCTAACACACAGAATGTCGTGCCCCTGCCAATTCTCCGACATTGATTTCGCAACCCGCAGTCCTGGATCTGCGGCTGTAGCGACGGTCTTTGGAAAGGATGCATCTTGCCGGACCGTTACGTCGGACGGTGAGGAGACGTCCGGCAGGATATCTTACGTCTGGTCACTCGCACTCGGTAACATGTCGGCTGTTGTGGCTTAAAGATGCTGACAATTTCGCACTCGTCCACAGGAAGAAATGTCAAGTCATCATCAGGTACATACCTGTGCAAGTTGTAAGCCGTCTTCAGTCCTTAGAGCGCCGAGGCTCAGAGGGCAGTTTGCTTCACGTCGTCATGCGGCTCCTCATGCGACAATGACGGGGATGTGGCAATTCTGGGAGGAAGGCCTTTACGTGCACCAAGTTGAAAGCCATACCTGAGAGCTACTCTTCACCCCAAATTGCTTTGAAAAATTGAAAAATAAGTTCCGCAAGGTTAACGTTAGAGACGTTTGGCCACGCCGGCGTTCTTTTTTCAGAGACTATATTTTCAAAATAAACTGTTCGGTCTCTATCACTGTGGTAAATTTCAGGCCGTACAGAGTGTTATCTTTTCGTGAGACATAGACATACGTTTGTTTACTGGCAAATCCCTTGCTCACTATATTGGTCTATTTCTAGCGTACTTGGTTATCTGATTATGCGCATAATGTTTAGTCTTTACATGTCTGCCAAAACATCTTGTGAAAATGATAGAGTGCAACCAAAATGTGCGCGCTTTTTTGTTAGGCCTTGTACAGAAATGTCAGATCAAAATCAGAACGAAAATTTTCAGATCCGGTCCGGATCTGAAATTGGGCGTGAACAAGTGCCAAATTTTCAACCCAAGCGGAATTTTTTGTTTGCAGTTGTTTGCGGTTGTTGCAGTTGCTCTGGCTGTAAGCCCTTGACAGTTCCGACGAGGCTTCGTGCAAGCCCGCGACCTGTCGCGCCTGGCTTGCCGACTGTTTCGATTAGCTGGGCTTCAAAACAGAAAACGGCCGGCAAGCTAGGCTGCCAACAGATCGCGCTTCGCGGGATTACCACTCGCTCCGCTCGGGGAAACTCGTAGTTTTCGTAGACTGAATAGGAGATTGAGGGCATAAATGATGTGAGGAAGGCACATATAACAAACCGGAGACACGGAAAGAAACAAAAAAAAAAGGACGTACACAACACCGAGACGGTGTTTGCGTACGTCCTCTTTTTGTTTTGCTTTCGTGCCTCCGGTTTATTTCGTTGCCTAGTTTTAGTAGATCGTATTCTGCAGAGAGCTGGCCCAGTGGGCGCGTACCCAATCCATGCTTCGAAGTGACGGCTCGAGCTCTCGCTAGCAAAGCGAAGCCCTAGTTTACGGTGCACTAAAAGTCACATTCTAATATAAAAAAGCTTAACTGTCATTTGATTATTGACATCAGTGACAATTTATATGTAGGACTTCTGGTCGCGCCAGATGTGGCGTTCGGCTTCCGCCGTCCGTCCCAATGCATTAACCAGGCCAGCAGGTGATTTAGCAGTAACGCTTTGTTACTATGCCAGGCAAGAGGCGAACCGTCCGCCCGAGCGCCGGTTCGCCCCTTATCTAGGGGTTTGAACTCCGAGCAACGTCCCCTGCAGGTGCTGCCGCCGAACGGGCGTCGCGGGTGCCACCACCTCATGATAACAAAATATCGGCATTTCTAACAATAAATAAGCCTTATAAACAATCTAGTCGAGCTCATTGATGTCATCCTCAGGCTCCATCCACTCCTGCAGCGAATTGAGTTTCAATTTACTCCGTTCACTGTGCCAGCTCAAGATGGAATCTATGTAAAGGTAATAACAAGAGAGACGACATAAAAATATTAGCACACAGAGAAGTCCATATGAAACCTTCCCAATAACATCTTTGTTAAATATGGAATTGAACGACCAATCATGAAACTATCACAGCCTATCATACATATTAGCCGCAGTTTTATTCAGGAACTTTTACTAGCAGCAGAAAATTTCTTACATCAACACTTTAAGCCAATTTTTTTTTCTTTTAACATATTAGATTTTTTATTTTATTTTGGTGAGAGCGATTTTTCTTATTAATACCTGGCCAGCGCTGGCGGCGAAGGATGATGCAAAATGACGGCAAGTCCTACTCCGCGTATCTTTGCGCTTCACTGCAGTGCACAAAGGCGCGCAGTGAGAAGAGCACTCAATCGAAGCTGCCTAACCCACCAGAACATACCAAGTACCGGAGAATGATTGCGCGACTTCCGGAGTGCTGTGGTAGAGTTTGATGCAGGTATCAAAACGAGTAGTACGTCACTTCACGCGATAATCGAAAGTTCCGAAAATTCGGACAAGCCAATACCGCAACGATCCGGCCGTGTAGCGGGTCCTCTGGCTATTAGTGTCTTCACTGTTAATAAATTGAAATTACATTTTGGCACAACGTTAGGCGCAAATTCATCACATATTTTGCCGAAACGTAACCGGATTCTGCAGGGTAATCACTTTTGGCACAAAATGGCGCAGCAATCACATCACTGGGATCACGTAATCACGTTTAGGTTACCGTGATCAGGTATTCCAAGAAATTATATCGCGTTATAGGCTACATGATCATTACATCATTATAGGCTAGATGATCATGTAATCCCCATAGGTTACGTGACCGTGTAATCACAATGTACCGCGTGGTCACGTAACCTATAGTTACACGAGACGGTGGTGTCCCGTGGCGTCATTATACGCGGTCACGTGCTGTCATTCTACGGTGCCAATCCTGACTCGTTCTCGCAACAACCCCGCAACTCATAGTGAGACTAACCACGTGGATCATGTGGCGCATAGTCACCGATGACGCAGGATACCACGCCACATGGTATGAGGAGCTCACGAGCCACCAAAGCTTGGGGCGTAGCGGAGAGCATGCACGTACCGTTTGCGCATGCTCAGTTTGATGCCCCAAGCGTGTTTTCCGAGCTTGGAAAACCTCGTAAATAAACACCCGGAACCAGAATTTTATGTCTCCCGGCTTGATAATTGGGATACACTTACATTATGTTTTACGTCAAATTTGTTCGTATTGCTCTTCAGTGTCTGCGGATTCTACAGATGTTGTAAATATTTTCGTTTCTATTGTACCTGCCATTTATAGTAGAGATTTCATTTTGAGTTTCGCTTTTGCCGCTATTGCTAACCTTGTTGTGGGCTGGAACTCTGTCGAGTCGTACCATTATAGCGTTTTTTTTCCCCGGCCTCCTCCATTTCAATTGCGTTAGGGAATTATATTCAATTCATCTCAATTCAAAATTTACTGAGGCATGCCGAGGAAAAATGCAAAAAGAAAAAGAGAGATTGATGCGTTTTCTATTTTTGCTATAGTACTCCGATGTAAACGTTGTGACTTTTTTTTTATTACAGTAACATCGTATTCCATTAGAGCGCTTCATAAGTTTTTGTTCCGCTTTCACATGTGGTGTTGCAGAACTGTCATTAAAAAATAACACACAAAAAACTGTCCACATCTATCTCACTATACAGCCACCCTCAACCAGTGACTAATCGCTCAAAGAGTAAAATTGGTTGCATGCAGGTTAGTCTACCTTGCAATGTCATATGGCGTTTCCTCCGTAGATAGACAATTTCAACTTCATTTACTGCATGGCAAAGATAAGAGTGACGTTGTTTTTGTTTCGTTTTTAATGAAAAGACGCTACCATGGTAACTAAATGGTAGAGGCATACATATATATATATATCCTGACGAAGCCGAGTCTCTGGGCGAATCTGTTGATTAAACTTTTTCCGCTGTTTGTTGCTTCTCACCGTGAGTTTTTCACTTCGGTATAATTACGCCTTCCGCCCCTTGGCTCCTATGCCACCATGACCACTATACTCGTATATATATATATAAATATATATACAGGTTTTTTTTTTAAGCTTAACAGATTCGTTTAAAAAAAGGCCATGAAAGTTACACTTATGCTGCTTGTGGAGATGAGTTATACGGCCAGGGGGACATAATATAGGGAGCTAATCGTAACGATCAGTCAGCTAATTAATTAAAATTCGTTAATTAACTTTTAATTAATGAAAATAGACATATGGTTGCAATTAGAAACTTGCTCAGCGTCATCGAAAACACCTAAATCAGTCATTTTCAGAAAGACTTTGAGCGCGTGAGAAGCGTAGTAGTGCACTAAAGTTAGCAATCGTGGAGCAGGTACAAGGCTGGGGCTACGATAAGAGACGGAAAAATCGCGCGGGCGCCTTATCGTAACCTCTAGCTTTGTACGTGCTCCACGAGCGGTAACTTTAGTGCGCTACTACGCTTCTCACGCGCTCTAAGTCTATCTGAAAATGACTGATTTAGGGGTTTTTGATGACGCTGAGCAAATTTCTAATTGGAACCATATGTCTATTTTCATTAAATAAAAAGTTAATTAACAAATTTTAATTAATTAGCTGACTGATCGTTACGATTAGCCCACGACTATAATATGTCCCGCCTGCAGCCGTGATAACTCACCTCCACCAAGCGGCATAAGTGTAACGTTAACGGCTTTTCCTAAACGCATATGTCATATACATATATATATCACATCACATATATATACGTATATATATATGTATATATATATACATATATATATATATATATTCTTTTTAAGGCGTGTCTAATTTGTTTTAGAAATGATCGCAGGATTCTCAGCACATGAGTGGTCCTAAAAAAACAACCAATTCTGTTCTTTTTTTCTTCTTTTTTAATCTTGGACTATTGACAGAAGGAGTTTCCGTTCATCTCGTCAAGGTTTATTGAGTACAATGGGCCAATGTCATTCTGGACCTCGACAAAAACTACTGTTCCCGTTTCCAGTTTCACCATACTATGTTTGCTTCTTAGAGGAAAAGGGTGTTTTTATAACCGTGAAAGATGTGAAACTGTAGGTTTCACAGGATGGGGAGGGCAGCTGTAGGTTTTATGCGTTCAGAGAGTTTGGACATTTTAAGTACCGACGTTCATTGCAGTATGGTGCCTGGAACGCGACTCCGACTGGAGTGTTTATCGCGTCCAAAAATGTGGTCCCTCGAGTTCCGCCTGATGACGTCATACAAGTGTCATGCTGTCGCCGGTCGCGATCCTGGCGGCGTCTCAATAGCTGTGGTGTGGGTGTCAGACGCCTGTTCTGCTGCAGGTCGCTCTCTACTGTGACAGTCCATGGACACTTCGGCAGCTAACAATGGACCTTTCCTCCATACCGACGGCACCACGCGGTGGCTGCACGAACTAAAAATCGAGGAAGTCACCTACCTGCACTACCAATCGATAATGGGAGCTACGCTGCCAGTTTCTTCGCTCTCTGAGCTGCGGCGCGTGCTTAACGCGACTTTAAAGAGGGCATCCGTGGCGTCCCCCAGACGTCTTGTTTTTCTTTCAGTCCACGTTGTTTTTTGTGTGTAACCCAATTATATATATGTTGCAAATACGTGTTCTACTTGCTGATCCACAGCTTCCTTCCGAATTTCCTCAATTTCTCGTGCCGCCTTCCGCCGCTTGGCATCGGGCGCTCGCGCGTGCGCAGAACGCTTCTTGGAAAAGGTCCATTGGGATGTCGTGACGACAGCGACACTCGCGTTCACTTGTTCTACTCGCAGCTTCTCGTTAGCATTTCTACGACCAACCGCCAGGATCGCGACATGCAACAGCCATGACACTTCGGCTTCCATGACGTCTTTTTTGCCATCTAGGTACCACTTTGGATGTATGGGCGGGATAGGACGCTAAGCACAGCAGTCGGAGGCGCGCTCTACGCACCATAATTGTAGTAACACTTATTTTCAAGATTTATCGCGGGACAGTTAGTAGCTCCAATCGCAAGGGCGCAAATGTCAAATGCAGCTGCAGGCAAAAATACCTTTAAATACCAATAAGTTGTTTTAAATGTTTTTTTTTTTTACGAATTTAGTGTACGTTTTTGTCCCGACATTATTTATTTCTATTCTGAAAAAACAAATAATAAGAACAGAGTAAAATGAAACTCCGAATTTCGGAGAACTGGGAACCTTACAAAAATGAACTCGGATAAACCCCGAATTTCCAGCGAAATATGAACTTTGAAAAACACCGTTCTAATTTCAAAAAACAACCAACTCCGAAAACACAAAACAAAAAAAGAGAAACAAAGCTTTCAAATTTTATACTTCAATTTCAACTTAAAGAAAAAAAAGACGCAAGGAGTTTAATCAGAGCAGAATAATTTCCTAGGAAAATTACGACACACCAAATTTGCGCGCAATTTTTTTTTCTTTTTTCTTATGGCGCATATGTAAAACATATATTAGCGCAAGTCTTGACTGACGGCCAGTGATTTCCCCACACACCCCTGGGGGGAGCGGGGGGATTTTCCTACACCCCCCCCTTGCTTTTCTGAAGGCACACCCTTAATTCGCAACGACTCCTCTATTCTCAATGGCCCCCCCTCCCCTTAAAAGTTTACACAACCCCCCTAATTTCGATTCCCGGGGAAAGCCCTCTAGACGGCGAAAGCTCCGCGGCCCCAGTTAGCCAATGAGAGTAGCGGAAGGACGCACGTGACGGAGCTTCAGAGGAATGTTTCTTCGGCAGGGCATGGCGCGTTGCGACTTTTTCTCCGACATTCGTTCAACGGAGCTTTAGCCCTTCGCCAGGTTATACTGAAACATTAAACATGGTGCGTGCACACCCAATCTTCACTCCGATCCAATACGGTTCCATTACGTTGCTGTGTTTTAGTTCAGCGTGCTGCGTACAAATGGGCCCTGCGTGCGCATGCCCAATCCCTGCATCAAAGTCACGTCACGAACTTCCGCCTTACTGGTTCAACGAACACGTAACCACCACCTCACTGTCAGCTTAGCCAATAGCACCCACAAGACAAATCCTGTGCACCCCCAAGCGTCATCACTGGATGGATGGATGAATGAGGCTAAAACTTTTTAATATGGCGGCAACTTGCGCCACCTATACCAGTTTTTTTAGCATTTATTTAACTTAGAGGTGTATATAGTGTATATATAACTAGTGTATATATAACTCTATGACATGTTATATATCACCAGCGGATCCACGCAGCGTCTCACAACGTGAGCGACGCTAGCACGTGGTGATGAAGAAAGGGAAGCGTCTGCCGCTTTGCGGCGTCTATCGGCGAGCTTTAATACCGTGTTTGCAGCTTGGGGCAAATCGGGGATCCACGAACGATGACGTCATTCGCGGGACGGGTGAGAATCGAGGGAGAGGAGATCAGAGCTTCGCGGGGACGTCGGAACACCAAGCTAAATTTATTTATTTATTTATTTATTTCATTTTCCCTCAAGGCCAGAGGCATTACAGAGGGGAAGAGCAAAGAAAATACAGAAAAGAAAAACAAGCCGAAAAATAGGTTAAACACACACTCAACAAATAAAAAGATTAAAACGTCAGAGTCCATGATGGTGGCAATTGTTACGGGAAGGTGGTTCCATTCTCGTGATGTTCGAGGGATGACCGAGCTCTGCTTGGAATGATCAGACGCAAAGCTATCCGACCTGGTGGCTAGTCGCTGTTGGAAGCGCGTTCGAACGCGAATGCCGGCGATCGAATATTGAGTGGAGAGAAGGCCAGCTAGCTTTCCGTCTACCCGCTGATGACTCGAACAAGAGCTCGGTGTTCTGACTTCCCCGCACGCTCCCGTCTCCTCCTCTCCCTCAGTTTCCACACGTACAGTAACGTAACAATGTAAAAATAATAAAAAAGAGAGCGTTACTAGAATTTTTATGTTACGCCAGGTGGTGAGCTGTTGGTTTTTGTTTCTTCTCTTTTTATTTGTCCGTACCTTTTTTTACTGATTGTTTCGAGCGATGCCAGATGCGCTCAAGTTAAGACCAAATTTGTAATACGTATAGTAATAAGCAGCGAAAGTTCTGCCTCGCTTGACGTGGCGCCTGTTGTTTTTGCATGTAAGAGGGTAATGCAAGTGCTGCGCAGGCTGCAAACTATTTTTGTTTCAGCTTTTTCCTTTTTGCGCCATGCTTCATTTTAGTGAACTTTCGTTCCTATACACCACGAAGCAGTGTTTTTCCATGCATTGATCTCTTGTTTCAGCTTGTTTTCCTTTAATTTATTCTACGGTATGAGCAACAGGTTTGTTTAATGAGACCCGTTTCCCAAGGATGCCAAGCAGATAAATTTATTTTTTGTTGCTAACGAACATTGCCACTTCCTCAAGTCCGAGCGGAGAGGCACACGCGATAGCGGGCCGGAAAGACACTAACAGCGGGAACACTGCGAAGCGGATCAACGCGAAAGCAAGCGTGCGAGCGCATTCATTTTAGACTCGCTTTCGGAAGGGTGCTTTCCAATCGCACGATGCACCCAAAAGAAAGATAGACGGTAGGCACCCGCAAGCATGGCGACTTTTATCGCGTGACCACTTGCAGAAGAAGCCGCGATTCTCGAGCCGTCTTTTCTCTTTGCGTGCTGCCACTTTAGGCGCTGAGGGCCCCCAGAACGGTCGTGGGGACATTCAAGTGTCGTTTCGGAGTGTTGCTGGAGTCCAGCCTGCAGGCGGCGTCGGCAACTCATACAGGTAAGACGGGAGTATATGTCCAATACCGCGGTGAAAGCGCTCACCATTTGTTTTCTTCGAGCATCAGAGCTCCCCCTCGAATATCGTCTATTATAGGATACGCTTCACACTTTCCTTTCGGCTATCGAACGCTTCAAACCGGCTATAGTTTCTGTCGACGCGCTCACTACGAGGAAAAAGAAAACACCATTGAAGGTCACGCATGCCGCTCCGGTGCTGGCCTCTTACGCACCGCGCATTTGTATGCTTCCTCGTTCGTGAGAATAATTACTAAAGCGATACGCGACTGGTGTGGAAAAGTTTAATCGAAATGATTACATCACAGTCGATGGAAGCTTGCGGTTCTGGCTACCATGATCTACTTGCGCGGTTTGAATTGTTCTTTCGAGGCTCTCCAGCAGTCTTTTAACTTTTGATTTTATTTCCCTCAAGATGTCTCATTCAGGGACGATGAACGACGCAAAAGGGACAATTCCGGTGGCCGACATTCCTCTGAAGTACTCGCATATCTTCCGAAGGAAGACCCCTTGGGAACTGGTCCTCCTTAGTGGTGCCGTGTGCGGTATCGAGTTCTGTTACGCCGCCGAAACAGCATTCATCGGCCCCATCCTCCTGGAGCTCGGTTTGCCCATCTCCGCGGTCGCCCTGACCATGTGCCTGAGTCCCTCACTGGGGTTCTTCGTCACCCCGCTACTGGGTTCCCTCAGCGACACCTGCAAGTGGCGCATCGGACGTCGACGTCCCTTCATCATCCTGCTCTCCGTCGGAATGTTCGCCGGACTGCTGCTCGTTCCGAACGGGAAGGAAATCGGCATCGCCCTCGGCGACTCGTACAGACCCCGCAACCTGAGCCTGACCGACGAAGGAGGTGGTGTCCAGCCGGCAAACTGGGGCATCGCCTTCACCGTGGTCGGGTTCGTGCTTCTGGACATGTGCTGTGACGCCTGCCAGTCTCCGTCCAGGAGCTACGTCCTCGACGTCACCATTGCGACAGATCACGCGAGGGCCCTGACCACGTTCACGGTGCTCTCCGGTCTCGGTGGTGGCTTGGGCTACGTCATGGGCGGCGTCAACTGGGAGGAAACAACTATAGGAACGAGCATGGGAGGCCACATCAAGACCGTGTTCGCCATTGTCGGTGTGCTGTTTATCATCTGCGTCCTCAGCACGTTGACCAGTTTCGGGAAATGCCGTTGGCCATCGCGAATCAAGCAGAAGCTGCGGGACTCTTCGAGTGCAACGGCGAACACTATACGGGGTTCAAGAACGAAGATTCTGACGGCGAAGCCGTAGAGCTGACGAAGATGGGACCAAGCGCCAAGCCCGAAGAGCAGGAAAGCCCAAACCCGACGTTGAAGACCTACCTCAAGTCTATCGTGTTCATGCCCAAGTCGTTGAGGATCTTGTGCATAACCAACCTGTTTTGTTGGATGTCGCTCGTGAGCTACTCTTTGTTCCTCACCGAGTTTGTCGGTGCCGTCGTGTACGGGGGCGACCCTGTGGCACCCAAGGAGTCCGCATCTTTCGAACTGTACCAGGAAGGCGTGCGACTCGGATGCTTTGGCCTCGCCATCGACTCTGTGTCTTGCGCCGCCTACTCGCTCTTCATCGAGAGGCTTGTGCACAGGTTCGGTGAGTAACACTCGTACCTTTCTCCATCGAAGGCAACGAAGTATAATTAACATTACTAAATTTTTTAACTCAATGGAAACAGTTAGCAGTGATTATATTGAACATTTACTGCGCCGCTGACAATAGCAGAGAAAGTAATCGGTGAAGCGCCCCAGGGACAAAGCACATTCATCATTGTTTTCCTTCACGGCATTAAAAAAAAATACATAGCGGTGGTGGAGAAGCTCTTCTTGCGAAGGTGGTGACTGTCGAGAATGGTGTGCTTTTACAGAAGAACATGCCCTTCGGCTTCTCATTTAGGATTTACGATGCAATGACGGATCATTTCCGCGGTACCTGTAACTGTGCCTCGTGATATAGGGGAGAGTGGCAAAAACGACACGGCATCATAAACCACTGGTCGCTTTTTGCGCCATTAAAATCTCATTGCATTTTATTTCATATCATTACCTGGGCCTTTGGTTCAGGCATCACATGAGGGGAGAATTTCAAATGAACATTGACATAACAAACTGCGGAAAAGCTCAGAAACAAGCAGAAATGTGAACACATAGATATCATTCAAAA
This sequence comes from Ixodes ricinus, assembly GCA_037355805.1. NCBI lineage: Eukaryota > Metazoa > Arthropoda > Arachnida > Ixodida > Ixodidae > Ixodes > Ixodes ricinus. The sequence goes on from JAZHYW010036417.1 coordinate 46,748, forward strand.
CAAGCGGCTCGTAAAAGAAACGAGCGTTGCGTGAGCGTTCCGCGAAGACTCGGATCATGCATTCACACGCTTCGTGCCAAGTAATGGCGAATGCCAATGTTGCCTGATTAACTTTCGAAAAGGAATTTTGCTCCCGGTGTCAAGAGTTTGTAAAGATATAAATTGTTTTAAAAATTAAACCGGGGAATAATCGCGGGCGATAAAACGAGCGGATCAATTTTGAGCAGACCCAAGTCGATTAGTCTGATACATTTGATGGGGGCTCCATATAAGACAGAGGCGCGTTCCAGCTTTTGTTCCACTTGTAGTATAGGTGATGAATACAACTAAAACAGACGGTATGCGAGATAAAAGTCTATTCTTAAAAACCTGTCTGGTTAAAAACCTGTCTGGTCTGCTTCAAAATTAACCTGTCTGGTTAATTTTGGAGCAGATTAAATGGATATGACTTTTCCGTACTATATAAGCTGTCCTCAAAGAGAAACCCTCCTAAATATTTAAATGTGACTGCACCTCCGAGATCGCGAGATCAAATAGTGAAAAGAAGACTGCTCTTTTATCTTCAAAATTATATCATTTTCGATCTATCCCGGTTAGTCGCAGTGAGCCAAGAGTTACACCAAGTTCATATTTTTTCCAGATCTTCGTAAAATTATGCAAGCACCAAGAGAGTGTGCGACAGAGCCCAAGGTGGTCAACAAATAGTCGTACCGGCGAAGGTAACAAAGCAGCTACATTTATACACGCATATTAGGAGAAGAAGCAGACCAAGAACGGGATCCTTGAGATGACATCAGGGAGGGGAAATACGTATTACCAATTGGTCATAGACTGACTTTCAAAGGAAAGCGTGAAACCAGGAGAAAAGATGAGCGTATATATGTTTGAAAGTTGTGCAGACTCTCTACAGGTGCGGGCTATACAGGAATTTTGTTTTTCGAAGATCGTTCACTATGACGAGACGTGACGAACTTTGTGAATCAAAAAGTATGTTAATTATGATTTATGTATGATACAAGCTTCTTTGTGAGCTCAGAAAGCAGACGTTTGTCGAGGTGTGCTGCGCATGAGAAGATTTTCGTGTCAACTATAGCACCAGGTGCGTACTACCTAAGGAACATTTTTTTTATTTTTCAACCGATGTTTGCTCATGCGGACTATATATATAGCCCGGAAAGTACGATACTCTTTAAAGAGGCGAGTATTCATATTAATCCGCTAGAGGAACCCGATCCTTTGAAAGTTTATGAATATCACATCCGTTGTTTTAAAAGAATTCACATTATCGTTCGTTAGTTTGTATAGTTCGCTAACAGAGGAACGGTGCCTACAGAATCCATGCTGTTTAGGAAACAAGTTACCAACCAAATTAGAGACAATGTTGCTGAAGACCACGTGTTTTAAAAGTTTGCAGGAAACACTTGTCAATGGAACAGACCTGTATGGTGTTCACCTCGTGAACAGTAGTAAAAGATGTCCGGCATCTCGCGTGGCATCGCTAATTTCCCATTTTATGTGGTGAATCAAGATAGATATAGGTACATTTTAAATTAGCTATATGTGATTTTATCAAGACGTACACGTTTCAAACGATAAAAGCATAGTTTCTTCCCCCGACAAACCAAATCTTGTAAGAACTAGCTTCCTGCAGCGTATGAAATATTTCTCTTGGCGTGACAACGAGTATAGTTAGCTCGTTCCGATCACCTGATTTGAAGATGTAAGACTACGCCAACTTTTAATTAATCGGACTCCCTGGGGGGGGAAGGGCGGTGTTAGAGATGATGAAATGACGAAACGGTTTGCTTGGACGGTGAACCAGCTGTCCTAGTGGGTTACTTCGTACTTTGGAAAAGGGTACACCGATTTAAAGGAGTGGACGAAAGATGAGCAAAAATGAAAAAAAAGGAAAGATGTCGGTGACGATGGCTGCAGTATCATGTGATGTAGGAGTACGGATTTCACTTTTGATACCACTGTGATATATAGTGCTCAGAGCGGTAAAGTCAGTCATGGCCAGAAATTTGCAACAGGAGCTTCCAGTTCACTTATCTGTCCCCACGTGGCGTATTCACACTTTGAGCTTTTACGCCGAGTGCAAATTCCCGCTACAGCGGAGTGTGTGCCGGGGTAAAAAAAAAAAAAAAAAAACGAAAAAAACAACAACAGTAACTTCAAAGATAAAAAAAAAAAAAATGAATAATGAGTGTCTTGCGGTTGCAACGTACTGATAACTTTTACCACATCTCCCCTTACCACTTCACTGGCGATCAAAGAAAGAACACTGGGAACTTCAAACAACTACGCAGAAGTCCTCGGACGCATTTCCATAGTTCTTAGTTTCCTTAGAATGCGATATGGTTAAGTACCCTCAGATATAACTGTGTTGTGAGTGAGTGTAGGACATAAAACGTATGGTGTTATTTGTGGTTAATTCCACACAGGACGTATGTAGGGATGAATTATGAGCTTATACGTGTGTTTCAGATACAGAATTTTTCGCGCCTTTATTCATATCCACTTTCCGCCTAGTGCAATGTTGTGACCAATGAAAAGAGCAGGTGAATTCAGAACCCAAAATAAACGTTTAATGAAGCGAACATATGCTAACAAACTTGAAGAGAAAAGTGCCACGCATCTTGCGTCGGCGACGGAAGGCTGACTGACCCGAAGCAGCGCGTTACCGCTACTTTCGTGCACGCGGCACGTTCAGGAATGTCCTGAATAAGAACACTCGATGACAGCCGTGAATGGGCGGGGATTTCTTAGAATAGTACAGAATTCCTAAAATAAGAATCCGGGCTGAGCGGGATCGAAACCCCATTCCTCTTCGTGACAGCCGTATGCATTGCCCAATCCGCCACGCACGCGGCTTTTTCTTTTTAATATATTTTCTGATTTGGACGATGACACAATGCGGTGACACACAATCGCGATAAAACACTAAAAGACACCAGCCATCTTGGCTATTGTCGAACGTGCCACAAGTCTTTGAGGGTAGACAACACATCAAGAAATGGCAGCCACTCAGGTGTAGGTTGCCGGTCCTTATACGTTCCTCTGAACGCACGTGCTCAAAAAAAAAAAAAGCTTAGTATGCACGGGGCGAGCATCGATATCCACGTGGCGTACAGCCATGTGGCCCTGCCATATGTTGTGTAGGTCCAACAGATAGGATCATGTCGTAGGGAACGTCATTTACCCCTTCTACCGCTCAAAGTCGTATGCCATGCGGCGTTAATGGGAAGTCTTTTTTTTTTTTTTGGGTCCTTTGCAGGACGTCCCCGAAAGAAGACCGCGTCCCAAAGAGTCTAGGAAAACGTGGTCAACCGTTTCCTGCTTTTTGCACCAGTATGCAGTTGTTAGACCAAGCTACTGCATGGGATACCTTTTTCAACTAACCAGGCTTTAACTTAAAGTGTTTAACTATGCAACTTAAAAAAAAAAATGATCTTCGTGTTAGAGGGTTGCCTGACACGCTTGACTACGCCTTAATATATCCTCCCCTGGGCCTGGACTCAACAAAAAACGATACAGAGAAATTGCAGAAAGCAAAGCAATTAAATCCTTCGTTAGTCGCCTGCGCGACAGACCAGATAAGTATTCGTGTGAGAAACACGTGACTTCAACAAGCCAATAAGCACCGACAACTTCTTTCATATACACCTATGTCCTCTTCGCAAAAAGTCAGAACACTCCAGAATGCTCCGGACGACATGCACATTTGTTGAAATGCTCTTCCCATTTATCCCGCACGTCTGGTGTGGGTCGACGATAATGTTTATAGCACTATCCAAAACACTCCGCTAAAACCTTTATCAGTTTCTTATAGTCCACGTTAGTTAGTGTGATCCAACAAACAAGGTTTTGAGAGTTTTGGTTTTAAAAATCGTGAGTACACAAAAATGACAGGGGTAAAACTTTAGGCATTTATGCTTCACTAGACAGTGCAAAAAAGGAGCAAGTTGCTCCTTAACTCACCACCCAGACCGTTTGGTCCTGGAGCTTCGCTCGGCTTCAAATTGCCAATCGTCTTCCGATAACGTGATGCGTTATTCTAACTCTTCTTTTAAATCGGCTGCCAATCTCAGCAATAAAGGCAAATAAAATCTCCGGCAACCATCTGTTTTGGGTGCACGGTAATTGATAAACTTCTTTTATAATATTATGCGAAAGCGCGTTTGATGACTCCTTTATCGGGCGACAACACCCCTGATACAAAATCTCACTGAAGTCCATTCTTACTCACGTTTGGATGGCGACCTCCTTGTTGGGATTGACAATGCCGATAAGTTTGAAAGTGTATTATTTGATTTGTATGCGTAGACGTACTAGTATTCTTTGGATGTACGATGACTTTCGGTGCTCTTGTTCAACCGGAAATCGTACTCAAATGATTGTAATGTGGCGATCGTTCTTGATCCTCGGTTCTTTAATTCTGTTGTTTTATTGCTGTACACTCCTGAAACAGCCCGAAAGGGTTTTCAGTATTGTAAATAACAATACATCATCTGTGTTTTTTCTGCCATATCGCCCGTTTTCGTGTGTTCTCGGGGCGATAATCGCTTCCACCGAGCTCACGTCATAACCCTCATATACTGCTCGGTATAAACAACCTCGAGGCGTTGGCCCTATATTAATTATTGCTTCAGAAAACGAACCGGGAAGTGCATTCATCCCTCATCAGCTACTGAAGTAGTGCGCTTAAACAGCTCGCTTCTTTCTCTTCTTCGTGCTTTAAAAAGCTGGAGCGTTCAATAGCTATCACCTCCGTTTTCTGGTTAAACATTAAAAACTGCGCAAAGACACGGACAAAAAAGGAGAAGGTAGACGAAAAACAGCGCTGTATTTATTTTTCGTTCTTGTCCGCGTCTTTGCGCCTTTTATTTTCTTTCAACCATGAAATACCAACTATAACCAAACGTCCACGTTAGTCAGCTCCGTTTCCTGTTAAAAAATTCTCATTTAACGTCGAATTATCTCCCATTAGATTTCCCAAAACTTCACGATGTCTGCGAACCGTTTTCCAACACATTCGTCATTTAGAAGGTTTCCATTATAGTTCCATAAATCCCAAACAAATTTATTCGACGTTTCTTTAAAGAAACAAAGCGTAAGGATACAGGAGCATGATCACTAAAGGACACGTGATCAACCTAGTCATACTGCTTGCATTCTCTGAGAAGGTCGAGGAGAAACGGACTCCCATCCAAGCGCGCGTGGCTTGCTCCTTGAAAATGCGTGTACTGTACACCTCGTCCGCTTGAGCGCGCAAAGTGCACCATCTTCTAACTCACAGCGTTCGACCATATTACCTAAGAAAAACAAAAACATTCGTCGGCTAGCGTTTTTATTTTGCACCCCCATTCGCGTTATCATTCCTTGTACAAACACAGCTAAAAACACCCCCCCCCCCCACAAAAAAAAAAAGAAAAAGTCGATTAGTTTGAACATACTCTTCAAGGTGCCAAAAAATATTAAATGTTCATACGCCTTAGCTGGGTCGCCGCCACGAACGGGGCAACATCGTCTATCCTTCGTTTGACCTTTAAATCCATATTCAGCTGACGCCACGAGCGGATGGGACCAATCAGACAACGGCAAAGCGCACCATCATGATGTTCGTCATGTTTCTGTACTTGTTTTGCAATAGCCGAACCAATCATAAACACAAAAAAGGACTAGTGACTTGCACTTTTCGACGCTGTATGATTGGTCCAATCAGCTCGTAGCGTCGTCTGCGTCTGGACTTAAGCTCAAATGAAGCAGAGAAATTATCGCTTATGCGGCATTTACACCACGTCCGAATGTACTACAACAACATTAAATTTATGTCATGTATACAGGGTGCTTATTTTAGACTTTTCACAGTGTTTCTTAAAAATGCGTTAAGGCTACACTAATGCAGTATAATCCCGTAAGTTATTCGACCAGGGATATACATAAGGCTAATCGTCACAACAAGTTGAATAATTGACTAAAAGTTTTAGAATAATTTTAGTAGAAATAAACACATTGTCCCAATTAGAAACTTGCGGAGCGCCATCAAAAACCACTAAACCAGTAAATTTTAGAAAGAATCAAGGCACATGGGAAACGCGGCGGTGCGTTAAAGTTACCACTCGTGCAAAAGGCCTCGCAAGGCTGACGGTGCGAAGACAGGGATGATAATTTTATCCTCCTTGTCCATCATGCCAGACTATCAGAAATCAACGCATACCGAGTAGCATCGCCCTCGAAGTGGGTATATGGTTACCGGCCGTTCTTATGCGTTCGTTAATCTTTGAAGTTGGGGCACACGCCTCGGCAGAACTTTGAAGGCAGTTCCAACTAATGACAGAATATAAAATGCAGATCCCCCGACCAATCCTGGTACTATGTCAAATATTCCAAAATGAATAGTTTTGAAAACGGTCTCAAATTGGGGATGGGTCGGCTGTACGCATTCGTTAATCTTTGAAATTTGGGCACCCACGCCTCGCCGGGGAATTCAGTTCCCAACTAAGGCGGAATATAAATTGCAGAAACCTCGAGCTCATCCTGGTATTATGGCAAATACTCCGAAATGAATCCTTTTTGAAAAAACTGGTCTCAAAATGGGGATGGTTCGACTGCTTTAATGCATTCGATATTTTTAGTAATGTGGGCACTCGCGCTTCGTCAGGGAACTTTTTGAGGACAACCAGTACCCAACAAAAGGCGGAATATAAAATGCAGAGCCCTCGAGCCCATCCTTGTACTATGTCAGATACTCCAGAATGAATCACTTTTGAGAACAACCGGTCTCAAAGTGGGGATGGTTCGGCTGCTTTTACGCATTCGTTCATCGTTTTGAAATTTGGGCACCCGCGCTTCGTCCAGGAATCTTTTTGAGGTCGGCCGAAAGCTTAACTGGTGATTAAATAAAAAAATGAGGATCCTCGACTATAAGCTACTGCTATGGCAAATTCTCTGAAATAAGCCATCTTTGTGTAAACTTGTCTCGAAGTGGACATGGTTCGACTATTGTTTAGGCATTTGTTCATTATTTCAAAATCGGGCACCCGCACTTCATCCAGAAACATTTTGAGGTCGGCTCAATTCTCAACTGGTGACGAAATACAAACTTTAAGGCCGCCGATTACAAACCGGTGCTATTGTAAAATCTTGGGCTTCAGCTCTCTTCGAAGAATGTGATATCAAGTAGAATACTCCAATGCACTCTTTTCCCCATTTCTTTTTTGTTGTTGTTTGTGTGCAAGGCGATTGGAATAATTAATTTAATGTAAACATTTAGTAGGTGCCTAAATATTAGTTTTGAGATGTGAATTTTAAGTTCACAAGAACAATCATCTTTTCATAAATCGTTTATTCACCTCAGTCCTACCCTTCCTTACTATAAAAATCACCGTTATAGTCACATAGCATTAATAATTAGCGAGAATATTTTGAAATGTTTTTACTAATATTAGATTGTCGTAATACACTTGTTTTTGTTTGCTAGTTTATTAATATCAGTAGCATAATACTCTAAATGATCCTAGACGTCTAAACGAGAATGAATCCCCTTATTTGGAAAATTGGTCTCAGGAACCCAAGAAAGTAATTTTGAGAAAAAACAAAATGTACCCAGCATATTATCGATCCTTCTGGATTACTGCAGTCGAACGGCAAATCTTGTATTTTGCAGTATTTTTATATTTTGCTCATTTTAACATTGCTGTTTCTCAAAAATGTGTGTGAGGTGCCTCCGAAATATATTTTTCTACAGATGTACACATCTTAGACACTACAGAATTGCCCAAAATATTGGGGGAGGATCCTATTTAATTTATACAATCATAACGAGTTGTTTATAAAAAATGAACTGTAGACTTCGATTAAATTGGATACTATCCGTAGTGGTAATATACATCAAAAAAGTTTATTCGACTGAGGAACCTGCCGTTTACACCCCATCATCTCGACATTTTACGTAAACGTTCGGCAGAGGGCTGCCGAACGTTTACCTTCAAGTTGACATTTTTGCACAAGAATAACGGTATATAATATAATGGAGTAGTAGCATGGCAAATTGTTCCGAAACGTAACGTTTCGAAGTTAGAGCCACTTTGCATATTAAATACATGGGTTTCTATGGGAGCGCTGCCGTAACCCGCTAAGAGATGGCGCAAGCATACGATGGCACAAATTTCTGGAGATTTTAATACTTGTGAGGAAAGACAAAACGAGGAGAGCCCTTGAAGCCTGGGCAGCATTGGTTCCTAATGACCATGACCCAAGGACTTTTTCCAGGCTAAATGGTCAGTCGTCAAATATCGTCAGTGTGTCTTTTAGAAGGCACCTTTCAGTATCGAATGAAGAACACTCGAGAAGGACATGGTTGATGGTTTGTACGGAGTTGCATTTTTCGCAGTTCGGTTATTGTTTTGTGCTTATTCTGTTTCAGAATCAGCACAGAAGAATCCTATTCTCTGCCAGTATAGGACTGTTCAATATTAAAGAGAGACCAATCAGAACACCATTCCGGTGAATTTGCGACACCAGCAACCTATAGGAGTCGACACCTGAAAATGCAGGTGGCAAAGAAAATGCAGGTGGCAAAAGTTTGTTTGACATAAAGCTGGGGATAAAAACAACTTAGGAAATTATAGGCCTATTTCCGTATTACCAATATTTTCGAAAGGTCTGGAAAAATTTTACATAAACGATTATACTCTTTTTGTGACTAAATTTTCAATCCTGACACCCTGTCGGTATGGGTTCAGAAAAAGGTCGCTCTACTGAACTCGCACTGTTAAAAGCAAAAAGAATTAATTTTAAATAATATTGAAAATAAACTGATTACACTCGGAGTGTTTATAGAATTTTCCGAAAGCATTCGATCGCCTCAATCACGTAACGTTAATTCAAAAAGTTATACATGCTACGTGTTCGCGGTTGTCGCGTCTAGAGATGATTAAAAGTTACTTTGAAAACCGCTATCAGTGTGTAGAAATCAATAAAAATAAATCAGATCTCAGGAAATTAACAGCAGGCGTGCCTCAGGGCAGTATACTGGGGCCACTTCTTTTTGATTTATATATCAATGATATAGTAAATATTGATGATACCGTTAGTTACATCATATATGCAGATGACACCTCTCTCTTTTTCTCGGGGAACGACGCTGACCAAATTATACAAGAGGCGAATCAATATCTTGATAAGCTCAATGCTTGGACGATATTAAATTCCTTAAAAATAAATGTAAATAAAACTAAAGCCGTTCTATTCAGATCACGTAATACAAAATGTACCTACATGACTATCCCTTCACTTGGTAGAACTGAAATAGATATAGTAGAAAATGTAAAAGTACTATGAAACAATATTTAATGAATACCTGTGTTGGGACGAAACTGTGCAACAGATAAGTAATAAGCTATCGAAAGTTGTTGGGGTTATATATAAATACCGAAATATGATTCCCATCTCTGCTATTAACTGCTACTTTATTGCTTTTTAGTATGGGGTAACACGACTGCTACAAATCTTAAACTAATACATAATCTTCAAAAAAAGACAATTCGAGGTTTACGTTATGCAGCATACGATAGTCATACCAAGCCATTATTTCATAAATTTAATATAGTACACATTTCAAATCACTATAGTTATAAATATAGAGACGTCCGACCGAGGTTGAGGTCCGAAATCCAACTGGGCTTTTATTCTAATCCCCTCGCGCTTTGACCTTCTCTTCATTTTCTAGAGATCTCTTAGTGGCGCGTGTGCGCCACGTGCCATGCCATGTGTCAGCTGTTCTAAACCTGCTGCAGTGCGTTGGCGTAAAGTGGGCTTCCAGAGGCTCGGCCTTTTTCGGGAAGCAACGACAGGACTACCTACAACTATTCTCGGATGAATGTTCGATAAAAGCACAGTATTTGGTTCACGCGGTTGCGTTCCGAGCGACCTATGCAACACGCTGATACGACGGACGACAGAGCTACAAGGACGACTGTTCGCCCTACACAACATGAGAAGCAATGCAAGGTGCCCTTAATTCCTTAGGACATTATAAGTCATAGTTTTGCCAGCGGCCCTGTCATTGCTGCCGTGTTCGTTGCTCTGGACACAACCGACCTAAGTTTCCTCACTTTTCTTCGGCGGCCACCGCGCCAGCCGCCGACAACATGTAAAACAAGGAAGCAACAAAAGACGAGCTAAGAGTGCGAAGGGATCTGTTCTGACCAGTTCAGTGCTTTCCCGCATGGTGCGTTTGTTTTCTTGGAGTCGCGAATAGCGGGTATCTGTATTCGTTTTTCCAAACTACAGAAAGCGGCGCATACTCCGATTAAAGTCATTATATGTGAGCTATATCGCGGCGGTTTAGCAGAACTGTGACATCCCCAAAGTATTTTTATACCCGACTCTTCTGGTGTTTCGACACTTTTGCAGGGCACTGCTGCTAGCTAGCCATTGCGAAAAGGGTAATGCTGGTCACCATCGGTCACCATGCTTGTTGCGAACGGGACGGCATGATATACTTTTCCGGCATTGAGTAAATAGAACGAATTGGCATTAGCATATGTAGTAGGGCCGGCCCCTTTCGAAAGACACGTGTCGATTGTTAGAAGGTCTGAATGACGGAAACGACACCGCAAGAAGTGTAAAGCCAGCACTATATAAGCTGGCCACCGTGAAGCTGGCCATGAAGCAGAATTTGTAGCATTTATACCGTTCCAACTTTGGCGGTGTCCTCATTATCCGCATTGCAGAGGGACTCCACAGCTTCCAACATGGAGCACACTTTCAGAAGGGTTTATAGACAATTCCAGAAATGTGCTTCTGGCCGAGTGCCATTTTCAGTGTTCGTGCGTATGGCGCGTGCTTTGCTCGTTTTCCGGAGCGACGCACATGCCCGTGCTTAACTGTGGAGATCACACGCTGGGTTGTGGATTGGTAAACATTGGAATAGTGCACATTCACTTGGAGTTTTTACCATTGTGTTTGGCTTATATATATATATAAACACAACCGTGTCTAGACACTGTTTTCCATTTGATGAGCATAAAAGAGAATCGTCAGCCCGCTTCTCTATAACAATCAATGATGTGGTTGGTGCAGGCGCCAAGCGGGTGTACGTGTGGGGCCAGCTGGCGTACACGGCAGGAGTGGCGCTCATCGCCCTGAGTCGCACCAGGGTGGCCGTGCTGCTGCTGTCGCCCACCGCGGGCCTCATGTACGCCACCCAGTTCACCATGCCCTTCATCCTGGTGGCACACTACCACAGCTCGCACATGGTGAGTACACACCTTCGAAAGGAATCCGCCCCAACTGTGTATAGTTCCCTTGAGTATCTATGCCAGGGGTCTCAAACTCATTCAAGTGTGGGGGCCAGATTTCTCACCCCCAAAAAGGACAAGGGCCAAAGGACAGGGGCCACTCTCCCTCCGTTGGCGCTCCTCCTTTCGGGGCGATGTTTTGCTATTTTGGGGCAAAAAATATGTCGGGAGAACATCATCACAATCGCCACCACCGCCAGGTGACCCTGGACTCTGCCCGCCGCTTCCGAGTGCGGACCCTCTCTCTCCACCAGATCGCGACCAGACACGGCACGACTCACACCTGTATTGCTATGCTAGAATAAACC